>JALPQI010021094.1:0-21138 GCA_025490895.1 Thaumatotibia leucotreta
GTTTCAAGGTGTTTACAATCACATGGTGCGCTCGACATGTGCAGATTGTGCAAACAATTGTGGTCGTGGGCCACGATTTTTGGTGTAAAGGTTATTTTTTTATAGGGTGAGTGAATATGCAGTACCTTTGTTTTAGAGTAGTTAAGTGACAAGCCTTGATCGTGGGCCCATTTACACAACAGGTTGAATTCATTTTGCATCATATCTTGCGCGGTCTGTAGGTCCTTATTGGCAATAATTATACAGGTGTCATCTGCAAATTGGTATACAGAGCCATGCCGAAATATATTGCACATATCATTCACGTACAGTAAGTATTCGGTCGGTGATAAGATCGAACCTTGAGCCGTGCCGCATAAGGTTGGAATTAGGTCGCTCTGTTCGCCCGCTATGCTTACCGCGTTGTACCTATTCATGTGATAATTTTTTATAAGTTCCAGCATGGGCCCCTGTATACCATTTTGTTCTAGTTTTTCATATAATGTATTATGATTTAATGTATCAAAAGCTTTACTAAAGTCTATCATTACTGAAATTACATAATATTTTTTGTCTAGGTGGCTATTTATTTCGTCCGTAAACAAAGATAAAAGTTGTGATGTACTTTTATTTTTTTGAAATCCAAACTGTTTGTTATTTATGATGCCGTTACTTGATAGGAATGTATTTAATAAATTGCCAATATATTTTTCAATAATCTTATCTATGCATGAAAGTATGGTTATCGGTCTATAGTTGTCAGTGTCTGTGTAGCTGCCTTTTTTATGTATGGGTCGTATAAGTCCTATTTTAAGTTTATCCGGGTAAGTTCTTGTTGAGATACAGAGATTAATAAGGTGCGTTAATACGGGGGTCATATGGTCACTTATATATTTTATATCTTGTGATCTTATCCTATCATTGCCTGGGCTTTTTTTGTCGTTTAATTGTGATATAATTTTGTGCAATGTACGTTCGTTGATTTTTTTTAAGCGCAATGATAACTGAGGCGTATTTATGTATTTTTCCCTATTAAGTAAAGGCTGATCACAGTTGTTCCCTATTTTCTTCACGTTACGGTCGAAATCAGTAGCAAACTTATTACATAATTTATTTGCCTTTAATTTAAATGCCTTTAATAGAATATCATCCACCGCTTTCACAATTCTACCGGTTAATCTGTTTACTGTCCCACATTTTTTTTGAACTTTTAAAATTGTTGCATATCTCTTTTTTCGTAAAATTATTTCTAGCGGTGCATATCATTCTATTTGTTCTATTCCTATATTTTTTATATATTAATTCGTTTTGTTTGTTGTTTGTGTCTTTTAAAAATATTTTTAATAGGTGTTTCCTTTTGTCACACATGTTTATTAATTTCTCGTTAATCCAACGGTTTTCCGATTTGTTGTTTAATAATATTTTTGCGTTATACGTACATTTTTTATAGATTGATTGATATTTATTTATAATAAAGTCAATTAAATCATTTGGGTCGTTGCAACGAAGCGCCGGGCTCCAATCGATTTGACTTAATTCTGTTTTTAGTTTATCATTGTCTAGTTTGTTTACTAGTTTATAGGTAGGTGCGTAGCTCGCGCTGATAAGAGCGAGCCCGGTTATGTAATGGTCGGCCGGCGCGTCGCGTACAACTGCAGAGTGTATTATGTGCCGGGGGGCGTCTCGTTTACAAATGTCACGGATGAATATGTGATCAATGCACGATTTGGATACACCATTTGTGTTCGCCTCGACTCTTGTATACTGCGAAATGCAACACTCAACCGTAAGTATGCATCCTCGTACTTACAACTCACTTGTAAGTATGAGGATGTGTAAACAATTGATTAAAAATACTTAAGTATTTAAAGACTACGCCATTCACTCCGCCCTAGCTTCGAAACCTAACCAATCCACGTCGGTTTTACCCTGGTTTACTTGAACATTTTTTTAACCAATCACCCTGTTGTTCAAATGTTTTGCATGTTGTTATTAAAATGCCTTTTTGAATGAAATTTTGGACATGATAAAAGTAGGCGCAGTGAAAATTGACAGGGCGAGTAGTAGGGAAAACAATATTTATTACAATGAACATTAGGATTAAAAATGATATTTCAATTACACGTAGCATCGACATAGCATCGATGGTAACCTATTGAAGTTTCGAAAATCCATTATCCGATTTTCACTTGTCCGACAATCGTTCTTCTGGTTATTGATGTAAGGGAAAATTACATTTCCTATTTATGAAAAGGTGGTTACCAAATCGATTGTCAAATAAAAATGTTGGCAACCGTTGTTCTGGTTACTGATATAAGGTAAAATGACATTTCGATTTCGCTTAGCATCGGATTTATGAAAACATGGTTAACAAATCGGTTGTCAAATAATAAATTTGGCAACCGTTCTTCTGGTTATTGAAATTCGGGAAAATGTTGATGTGGGATAGAAAACGAGGACCATTTCAAAAAATATGGTAAACAATGTACATGGATTATAAAAATTCGAGGAACCGTTTTCGGACAAGTGAAAATCGGACAAAGGATTTTCGAAAGTTCAATAGGTTACCAGGTAACATACATACAACAAAAAAAAAAAAAATCAGTCGAATTGAGAACCTCCTCCTTTTTTTGAAGTCGGTTAATAATCAGAAACTTTCAATGAAACATCCGAAATTTGATTAGAAGTACCTACAGTAACTACTCCATTGCGATTAAAAATAGCTAGGTCCTGTATTTGGACAGTCCGAGCACTGAATACTTAGAGAATATTCCGATTTTGTTAATGCACTTCAATTTGACAGAGAACTTCAACAAGCAACTCACAGAGCAACAGGGCTACAAGGAAAATCCCTGCATTAAACATACGTCATATTGATTCTGTTCGTATTAAAAATATCATCATCATCATCATCATCAGCCTATGATAGTCCACTGCTGGACGTAGGCCTCTCCTATTAACTATGCGTATAGATAGACGCATTAGGAGGTAAATGCCCATAATCGCCACGCCGGGCAAGCGAATTGGCGATCGCAGTAATGTGTCCACTATGATGGCGCTGCTGCCCATCATTAATCTTTTATGAAATAACTAATGGTAAGTGACACTTCAATCCCTTAGTCGACTCTTACGATACCTGCAGGAGGAGTTGGGGTGGTGACAAATGTATTCTTACTGCCGTCACCACACTGCTAAAAATATGATCGATAAGTAATATTTCCAACTTTCACGCTACTTTTTTCGGGCAGAGGCGATTTCTCCAGGGCCCCGGGCGCTGGCTTATTCTTAAACTCCCTCAAATCCTTCACGTTATTTTAGGACCTCTACGACACTTTGAGTACTACCATTTTGTGCAGAAATTGTCCATTTTGTTCGGATTAAATAAGATACGTTTTGTTTTTAATAGGCACGCGCTTCGGCCGGAAATTGTTAATTGAAAAAGGTAATTTATTTCGCGATCGAGCCGTCAGTTTGATGAGTTCGTATAATGAAGGCCTTCTGTAGATACTTGTGTGAATAATGAGGTATTGTATACATTTTAAATCTTTTACATGAAACTCGTATCGGATAAAAATAGTACATTGTGCATCAAGGGAGGTAAGTACGGAATTACTAATGAGAGTGTTTTTATGACTCGAGTTAGTATTCCTCTTACCGACCATGATGCATACAATGTTTTTCATCACACTTGCCAACCAAAAAATAAGTTTTAAGACATAATATTATTAAATGACGTAATGACATTTCTATTACACATTTCACTTTTCTATTAAAAACTACTCCCGCTACGCGCGCAAGCAATGGCGCGCTTAGACAGCAAGTGTGATGAAAAACTTATTAAATAAAATACATAATAAAATTATAAGTAGCTATTAGCGAACTTTTGACAGTTAAAACCATACCATAGTACAGTCAGTCAAAAATATGGAATACCACTTTTCGAGTCTATTTTGTGGTAATAATATCAAATCATGTGTATTTTCAGTAGCTAATGAAGCGCTGCCTAATCCAAGACCGGAGATGGATAATCCATTCTTTCACTACCTCTGCAACGCTGAATGTAATTGATATACATTACTAGGTAGGCAAATCTAGTCAGTGCAATGAAATTTTAAGTTTTTCCAACTAGTTTACTATTACAGTATCAAGCTATAATGTTTGCACATCGGTCAATGGAAAGAGACTCGGCTTCATAGAGGGTTGTCCCTTTCGAACTTATGTGACGTTTATGCAATATTAGTTTTTTTTTAAAGACCGATGTGCAAACTTTATCGCCGAGTACTATTGTCAGTTTATCCGATAGCGTTTTTGCTTTCAGCTTAGGTCAAAAAATATGTTTCAGTCGGACCTGCAAATTTTAAAGTGTCGAAACCTTACGATATGATCATGTTTACCATACTCTAGTAGTGCATCACTACTCAAACACTGCGACCTGAAGACCGCGAACCACGATCGACGTAATCCCTCTCTGTTGCACTTGCACATTCATACGTAGTTGTGACAGGGAGGAGGGAGGCAACACGACAACCATAATACGCGCTCTTGGAACACGACACTATTCTGGTTGCCACTCGAAATCGATAGAATCGAGTGAGTACACACCCGGTGCAATGTAACTAGTGTTTTATCCTTGTATGTGGGTGTTGGGCTAGATTG
The DNA here is from genome assembly GCA_025490895.1 of Thaumatotibia leucotreta. Lineage (NCBI taxonomy): Eukaryota > Metazoa > Arthropoda > Insecta > Lepidoptera > Tortricidae > Thaumatotibia > Thaumatotibia leucotreta. The sequence goes on from JALPQI010021094.1 coordinate 4,636, forward strand.
GAGCGAGTTTCGATACAGACTAACGACAAAGCGCCGGTGGGATCAAAGAAATCGAATGAAACTGGTGAGCTCGTTCCATTCATTCACGCTTTAAGAGTGCAACCAAGCGATTTGTTTCTGCCGGGTATCTAATTTAGTTTAAAGATAATGAAATCTGCCCAATGAGCAGTGAGCACATGTGTTTTATTACTTTATTAGCCAGCATCTTTAATAACTACCTAGCAATAAATAGTTTTGTGTCCCTACTCTTTGAAAACGGTAAAGTGTTTTTATTTTATGTGTTTTAAAATAAAAATCCTAGGAGACTCCGATATCCTAATAATAATGAATTCTACGTAGGAGGTGAGTGAAATATTGCACATGAATGTTTATTGAACGGTACACGGTATCAAATTATATTCATCGCGGGCGTTAACGCTTGAAACCCTCATTATGCTCAGGATTCCACTCAGAAAACATGTGAATTAATATATTTTTTATACAAGTCACCAACATTATTACGAGTTCGAAAACTAGACAAGTTGTGTTAAATTTCTATGTTAAATTATATTCTGAAGATCATGAAACCGTCAAATATGAAAGGAATCCGTGACAAACCTCGCGGCGACAAGCTGACTTGGCTAATGAACCGCGATAATTGATTAATTGCTCGTCAGTCGTCCCCGGCCCAGCCGTGCTGCTTACGACACTTGTTAATACAACAAGTATGCAATGAAATTTTATTTTTTTTCCCACTAGATTAGTATTATGTCAGTCTATCCTTTTGCTTTCAGCTTAGGTCAAAAAACATGTTTCAGTCGGACCTGGATGCTTAGCCAAGTTGCCAATCGCTAACGCTTAGTAACGTATCGCAGTTTTCCCTCTCTGTCACTCTTTCATATTAGTGCGACAAAGACAGTAAGCTGCTTTTCGTTTACTATTGACGATTAAGCGTTAGCGATTGGCAACTTGGCTAAGCACCCAGGGGGGTTAACATGACGTTCTAATGCGGTCTCATTTTAGGTCGAGAGAAAGGAACGAGACTATACAAGTCGTTTTAATAACAATAAATTATAAAATTTAATAGGTACATAAAAAAATCAACTATAACAGGACCTAAAACAATTGACTTACGTATGTAGGGTACATATCTACCATTTTACACCTCATCTAAGTGATAAACAATACTACTCGTTTGAGTTTGCCACGACGGTTAACTTATGAGGTCTCTGATGGTGTATAATCAGTTTACCTAATTACTTAACTTCAAAATAATAAATTTGATATCTTAACTCGCTCTATTATTTTGGGAAAAATAATAAACATAAGGTGGTAAAATTAATTGAATAATGCAAATTAATTAATCACAATGATAACTTATATTTGTGTCGTTTCAAGCAAAATAGCGCTAATTATAACAGTAGTCTTTTCCCATCACTACATAGTATAAAATAAAGTCACTTTTTCTGTCCCTATGTCCCTTTCTACGCTTAAATCTTTAAAACTACGCAACGGATTTTGATGAGATATTTTTTAAAATAGGTAGAGTAATTCAAGAGGAAGGTTTTTATGTAGGTATAGTACCCGTGCGAAGCCGGGGCGGGTAGTAGTTATTTAATTAGAAATTCCCTGTGTTGTCAAACTCAACTTGCATTGGTACCTTTTGCTGAAAACGTCACATTTAACCTTTCCAAAGCGTCTCGCGAAATATCAATGTGACCTTTATTTTGCTCCATAGCGCTACGAAAGCGTACGTCAGAAAAAAAGTATTATCAATTTACAGAAGGTCAGTTTACAATAGATATTTTATAAATACATTTTCTTTTGACGTGTATCGATTTGCTCCTTCAGTGAACCTGTTTATCTTCTAGCCGTGATATAATAAAAATTAACTGTAATTTAGTTTAATACCTATCTCTTAACAAAATCCTATCCTATAAAATACGTACTTCTTTTCAGGTATCATCAGTAATAAGGTTGAATTATAGGGCCATAAAAAATACGGCATGTCTGGGGTCCATTTGTATATTTAGAAGTTATTTTATTTATTTATATTTGTCTGTTTCGTTCAATAATATAATATAAGTTTATGACACACCTAATTACAATACCTATGCAGTGTCTCTTGTCTAATCCGTGTGTTCGGTAGACTATGAAATTACTGAGTAGACTAGCGTCACTATAAACCTTAACGCTACCCTGTGTCACCTCACGGAATTTCTAGCGCAAAATAGTTTCTGTCTGACAATGAGCGACTTTGTAAGTCCAACTACTTTCTCGTGCTATTCCACGCTGCAAGATTTGAATAATGCAATTTACTTGATTGAACGTACCTGAAAGTGTATGTATAAACTAGTGTTTTTTCAAAGTTCAGGTAATTCTCTAACCTGGAGACACAGCGCTACTCGCCCAGCTATCAGCTATCACCGCCGGGCGAGTACCTATCGCCGTGTCTCTTTTTTTTTACACGGGAGTAGCTCGCGGTGAGACCAGTGCCATAGGTTATATATTGACGCACGTAGCTAACTAAAATATTATTATAGGAAACGTAAGGTACCTACACAGGATATACAGGTAGTACAAGTATACAACATAGGTACTAAATTACCTTACTACCTACTTCAATGTAGGTTTAACTATCCACTATGGTAAAAAATTCTAACATCTACTTAAGCAAAATCCTAACGGAGAAGTTTTCGGTTTCTCCGTTACGAATCGATTTATATATTCAATAAGAAATGTGTTAGCATAGTATGTCTTTTTGTTATCTAAGTGTTGCAAAGTCTTCGAATAAATTATTATTCTATTTAATTCTATATATGTTCAGAGGAACAGCAATAAAGGTCCCTAGGTATATTCGGAGATTCAACGAACACGAAGCCGTGAAAAATCCAGCATCTGTTTTAAATAGTAATCATATAAATATTATAGCTAAAAACGCCGCGCCTAGACCGTATTGCTTACGTGTTCCGGATGCTTAGCCAAGTAGCCAATCGCTAACGCTTAGTAGCGTATATTAGTTTTCCCTCTCTGTCACTCTTTCATATTAGTGCGACTAAGACAGTTAGCTTTCGTTTACGATTGATGATTAAGCGTTAGCGATTGGCAACTTGTCTAAGCAAGCAGCTCTGAAACTCAACCGTATACTAGCGCTTAAAACTTACAATCATATCGACTAATAGTTATCATATTAGTATCGAGAGTTCATTCCTCAATGAACCCTGGAACCAACAACGGCCCAGTTCGAGCAGGCCAAGTTTAAAAACTTGTTTGTCTAGAATTTCGCTCCAACGTGGCGCCTAACTTGCTACAAACTTATGGCCAAATTTTGTGTTAATAAAATGTTACTGCCAGCAGTTTTGAATATATCAATAATAAAATACAATCAATTGTTTTTGGGTTACAAATTTCATTACCGTCCCGGTTTCTGAATCCTGAACCTCGAGCGTAGATATATGTACCTATGTATAATTATACAAATATAATTATATACCTACGGTAATTACCGCATTAATAAAAAATTACCTAAGTGGGTACCTGATGCTTAGCCACCATAATTTGAGGCTATCGTAGTTTTAGGATTAAAACCTTAAATATTATGTAATCCGTAAAAGTATATCAATACGAAAATTTAAAAATGAAAAAATAATTATTTCTTCGTTTCACAAAAACAAGGACATTATATTAACCGAGACCCTGAAGCCGCTGAATAAAATTAGCATTTCTACCACTGGCTTGTATTGCGCCACCTTCATCACTGTCATCCCGCACCGCTCATTTCTCTCCAGACAAAACTATCATATTATCATAAAGTCGACATTACGAACTTGGCTATGCCTCTACAATGAACTGCTAGTCTGATGAGGATAGTCAAACGTCAAAGTTATTTTCAGTAGTATTCATACACTGGGCGTGGCACCGCGCGCATATTTAACAAGCCTAACATTGCCGAAGGAAAACAATTTATGCATCAGGGGCACAAAATAGAAAGGTTATATTTTGTGTCAGGGGCTAGTAGAACAGATTATTATTAGGAGTCAGCAAACCATAGTTCAGGAGCTTTATAATGATTTCTTATATTCTTGTTATAACCTAGTCTAGAATAGACCACAAAATAATTTCTGTGGGTCTAGTGAAAAAGGGACCTATAACTCACCGGCCGGCCATTTTGGAAAAACGGTATACCTATACCTATTTTCTTATACACTTGCATTAAACTTATGCCCATTTTACAGGGCAAGGAATTGTATAGCACCCTTTTTCACAATAGTACATTACCTCGGCCATGAAGTGACGGGTTGCCGTCCGAATACTATCCGGCCTCGCTTCGCTCGGCCGTCTACATATATTCGGCCGGCAACCAGTCACTTCCCGGCCTCGGTATGTATAATGCTTTTCTCAAACATGCAATGAAATGAAACAAAAAAATTTATCTTCGTTCTAAGAAATTACAAGTCTACTACATAACTAAGTCTTTGAAACACAACAAAAGTCAAATACGACACCGACACCTCTTTTTTTTTTTAATTTGACTTGTTTGAAAGTTGCAAATTTTTACATTTTAAAAGCGGTATTAGACGACGCGGTCGGTTGGGTCCAATTACTTGCATGCAGTGGTCGGGGCCGACGGATCGCGCCGTATAATACTGTTTTTTAAATATTATTTTGAGTAGTTATTGTACATTTATTTTAAATTATATAATTTAAATACCCATGGCTAAGGTTATCCATGGCTATCCAGCGTGGAAATGCTGCCAGCGTTATGGGTACTTTTGCACCGGAAACGGCAAGGGACGGGGTTGTAATGTGATAATCTGTGTGTGTGCATTGTATGTTAATTTAATTTTAGTAATTTGTGTAATTTAGTTAAGAAGTTGTAGTTCTCTAATTTGTAATTAGTTTATTTACCTATTGTATTGTGTCTATAAATAAATATATTCTTTATTTAAGCTTAAAAAAAAAAAAAAAAAAAAAAAGATTTAAATACCTAATTATAACTGCAAAAATTTGCCAACCATTTTTTTTAAGCTAATATTACTTACAGATAATTATTGGCTAAAAGCCAAGATGCCAGGTCACAACCCTATGTCAAATGAAAATTAAAAAAGAGGCACTTGCCGGCCTAGGCCGGCAACGAGGTACTTCCCGGCCACTTTTTAAGCACGTAACTACAACATTTCATTGCATGTTTGAGAAAAAGCCATTATTATCATTTAAATATTCACATGTTAATGATTTGGCCAGATTTAATTTTTTTCTGTTTTTTATCAATTTTCTGATATCTGTCATAAGCTGCCCGCTGCCAAATTGTCTTAAGTAGAACAACTTGAAAGACGAATCATTCCTGCACTTTGCAGAACTGGCAACATCTGGGCATCTTCGGGAGCGATCGATATTGAAAAGCTGGCTGTTTGTTTCGAATGCTTACTGAATCTTTGTTACTCGAAGATGAGTCGAATGTTACGGTTTTGTTTCGTAATATTTTAGCAAATTTATGTGAGGAATTCTTCTTTTCATGTATTTTGTATGATTTCCCTTCCATTACTGGCTAATGGCTATGTCACATTCAAGTGACCAGTTTTACCTCCTAACACAAGTTTTTAACTTAAAAGGAGGATTCAACACCTTATGTATCAATTTGTTGGAAATAAATGGATTTGAATTTGAAGTCAGCCCTCTCGTTTAGCATTTGGAACATGCCTCGGCTTTATTCCCGTATATCACGGCTGAACTATATGCCTCTCCGGGTATAGCCGGCTCTGGCCCAGTTCCAGGGAAAACCAACCACGGAACAGAGGTATCCAATAGAAAATAGTGTCGACAATTTAGTGCTTTCTGCTCCTGAAAGATATACACTGCATCTACAAATTGGTTAAAAAGAAAATGAAGTGTCGCGTGAACTGTATCCCGTCGGAGATTTTTGTTTAATGGGATTATATTTTTTCACTATCTTTTTATTACATGTTTCTACGATGATGCCTCTTGATAGAAAGGTCAGGACGTAAGATAGTTGCCTTCAGCAACTCCTGAGTTTGTGTTACCAAGGAGTAGGCTACAGTTTCAAAATACCACAGATATGTAATATTAACTAGAATTAAATATATTTAAAAAACTGGAGTGAGCTCTTTAAACCAGGAAGACGTTTTTATCCAAATCAGCCTAATCATCTTTTCTTCAGTTCAATTAGCAATGAATCAATTCAAACCTTACGAAAATCGATTAATATTGCACCCCAATTAGCATTTTTTTTGACTTCCATAATTGGTTTCCACTATAAAATATGTATTTGTGTTAAGTGAATCGGCCCGACATCAACCATTAACTGTATAACCTTCCCAAACAACCAATTCAAGTGGGTTGATAATTAAAAACTGAATATTGGAAATCGGCTAGCATTTCACTCCATAGTTGGTAGATAACATGTTTTGGCCCCCTGCCAGTGCTGCATCTAGGTCGGGCGATAGTTCGCCAGTATTTTTATACAATTCCACTGAGGTAGTGGGCTTTCCATCAAATTAATGACAGCTGGAATACTGTATGAAAGCAAGGGTCTCTTTGATATTCTAGTTTCTACTGCTGCATTGCTACGTCTGGTTAGTTTCTGGCAATGTTTACCGCCAAAAAATATTGGTATTTAAAACTAGTTTTAACACAGTTAAAACCTTAAATTCACCTATTTATTTTACAAGACATCGGGGACGTCACTCACTTGTTTATATCTATAATTGCAAAACATAATTATTTTGACTTTTAAATATTTAAACCTGCATCTAATATATCTGAAGTCATGTACCTATTATGAGTTATCTAGTCATATAAAATATATTTATTACCTAGTATCCTTAAAAATCACTGAAGCAATCATGTAGAAGCCATCAAGGCTGGCAATATACATTATCTAATTTTAGTATTCAAGGCTTACATTTCTACATTACAACGCTAAACACACGTTACTGCTTACCGTTTAACTTGTGCCTACTTTTATATTATAACGCAAAAGTTGTCACCCGAAATCAAATTCAAAAACGATTTCGCCTCAGGTACAGAAACATCTCATTATTTACGAGGTGTCGGGCGCAAAAATCATTAAAATAACGTTGTTATCTCGGATGTGGCCGACCCCATACCCGTTTGGGAAAAGGGAATGTATGAAAAATACCGTCAACATGAGCTAGTAGGTGTGATGGCAAGCCCGTTAACTTTTGCGAGCTCGACCCTGCACTTTCACAAATTTATCGTTTTCATTTGCTGGACCCATGAATATTTAAAAGCTATTATGCGACTTTCGGCTTTAAATTCATATCTCCGTAAGGCTGGCTGAGGGTGAGCGTAACGAAAGTAAATAACGTTTCCGACCTATGATAAGTAGCCAGTGACTTGATATCTACATTTATGTTTCTAAGCTGTTTTATCCGCTGTGTTTCTTGAACTCAAATTCATCCTAAGTACATACATCTTTAGTACCCTTTTGCTTAATACGTCAATCACTTGTTTATGTGAATTAAATACAACCATCAAATTCGCTTTAAATCTTAGTTTAAATAACTCTGTCCGTTGAACTTAAACTTTCCTGAGACATAATACCTATAAATATAAGTAAACGGTTAAACTCACGTGTAGTCACTACGCGCGATATGTTTCGGAGAGCCTAGGTCCTAAAATTTAATAGTGCATGTAGTGTAATTTGATACAGAGTATCCTTTAAAGCCAGGCCTTTAAAGAATTTGTCACATATAATAACAATGCATTCTTGGTATACGTTAATATGTACTCGACCGAGCGACCGTGCTCTACATATTATGTTATGTACAAATATACACCTAAGATCGAACGAACGCTTACCCTAACAAGATGTCCCCTTAACCTTCTCTGAAGAATAACATCGTCGGTCCCCTTCACACATGACCGAATCCATGTCTTGCCAACTCTTTTCGTATTTACACGAAGCGACCTGTCGGGTGAACAGCTCCTTCTATCTATGCTTAATTTGGTTGGTAAATTAGACGCGATGGAGCCAGATTTTTCATATGTATTTCACAGATTTATGTAACTGGGTGAATCAACTTTTTTGTGTCTGTTATTACTATGAATACGGTACGGTTATTACCTAGGATTTAAAATTGAGATTATACCTAAGTGAACTTATCACTGGCCCACCCTGATATTCACCTACCAACAATTATTACAGTGGATCCTGTTACCGTGTAAATCACTACTATAGTTGGCTGAATCAACTTTTTTCTGTCTGTTTTATTGCCATGGTTAAGGTCGCCTGAGTCACGCTGGTTTTACGCATAATTATGATACTTAAACTATGCAAACATGAATTTTTCTGGTGTTAATAAACCCTTTCCTTGATGGGCAAATCTACAAACTTGGACTATAATGCATATATGCTTAATTTATGCATGTTTGCATAAATTAAGTAGTATAAATTTGCATAAAACCAGGGTGACTCAGGTGACCGTAACCATGGCAATAACAGACAGAAAAAAGTTGATTCATCTAACTATAGTAGTGATTTACATGGGTGGGTATACATACATAATATCAGGGTGGGCCAGTGATAAGTTTACTTAGGTATAATCTCAATTTTTAATCCTAGGTGTGGGAGAAAGGTGTTATTTATAGCACGTTTTTTTAATTTTCAATCGAAATGGTCTACGTGGGAGAACGCAAGCGGTTTACATCAAGCCTTTTTTGTAAACCGATTGTATGTGGCTTAAGTTCAGAATATTTGAGTATCCCTGCTCAAATTAAATCGAAACACAAATTCTAGCCAAGCATAAAGTTTTTTTAATGGAGCATTTTTATGAAGTATAGTGCCAGGCTAAAGTGGGATTGGGCCGGTCACGTCTACCGCATGCATCCAGAAAGGTTGGCTATTACAGCCACCAAGTGGATGCCGCAAACTAGGCGGGGACGAGGCAGGCCCAGGCGGAGATGGCGGGACGACTTGGACGCCGTCGCCAACAATTGGCCAGATTTGGCACCGAACCGGGAGCTGTGGAAATCTGAGGGAGAGGCCTTTGCCCAGAAGTGGGACACCCCTACAGGCTAGAAAAAAATAGAAGTAAGACGAGATGAAATATGAGAAAAATGTAATTCAAGAATCCATGAACACCATTAGATTGAAGAACGTTTGCAAACTAACACACAATTATTGTAACGAATAATTTCAATTCAAGATCTGAACTAATTGTAAGAATATCATTATTTAATTTACAATCACAAAATGTATTAACTACATTATCTATATCTATATATATTTCTTTCAAGCTACTAGCTCACTCTATGTCCAGGTAAAAACAGGATAGCTTAAAATATTTCCTCAGTTTTTCATACTACTTTTATTAAAATTGTAGGTCTCTAATATCTTTCAGAGCAAAAGCTCTTCTTAAACCTAGCTTCCTTACTTTATAAAACATTTAAGTGAAATTTCCGCCCCTAGCAGGATCATTTTATTTTATAATAATGTCACCGACTTTTTGCTGTAAAGCATTGCCTCAAGATTTCCTCGACTTGATTCTAGCTTTTTACGTAACTAAGATTAAATAAACTGGATTTAAGATGCACTTAGTACTCTAAAGCGAATAACTAGTCAGAGAAAGCGCTCTATTTTTACAAATTCTATGTTTCACAAACATTTTGTCTTGAAATTTCCATACAAATCCATTTGCATTGTCCGAAGGTAACAACAAATTAATGAGTTATAATACATTAAAATGATCTATTAGGAAAAATATGCAAAAAAACATACGTTATTCATTCAAATGTGTTCAGAGCCGTGGAACGTAAAAACGAATTGGTTACTTTCGGAGTCAAATTCGTCCCTCGAGTCTCGTAGCACGGACAGTGGGGACGTGGGATAATCATTCATTCCAAATATTTTTATCAATGCTTAACACCTACTAAGGGGTGGTTTTGTAAAACCCAGTTCGGAATATCCGCCAGATAAGTATTAATTTTATCTCTCCTTTTTTCCATCGACACGTACAGCACATATAAAATCATCATCATCATCATCAGCAGCAGCAGCCTATGTTAGTCCACTGCTGAATGTAGGCCTCTCCTATTAACTATGCGTATAGACGCATTTGGAGGTAAATGCCCATAATCGCCACGCTGGGCAAGCGGATTGGCGATCGCAGTAATGTGTCCACTATGATGCTGATGACGCTGCTGCCCATCATCAATCTTGTAGAATAGTCAGTGACACTTCAACTTCAATCCCTTAGTCAACTCATCATATAAAATCATCGGTGTATTATTAATCAACTTACATTATGTATTACATGTAAATCAAAGCAATGAACTATGTGATAGTAGATACGAGTAATTCTGCGACACTTTCCACGTTGCACATGGCATTTCAAGTATTTCAATCGGACGTTTCGGGTCATGTCTAGATTAGCAAGGTCACGTGACGTCACCAGCTATGACGTCATCGCTATTTTCACCGGCTGCAGCGACTGCAGGCTATTTTGAAGATTGTTGAACGACGCCCTTGTTTAAACTAAGTGTCTAGCTAATATTAGGCGAAGAAGGCTTTGTTGTATCAAGAGGTTTGAGCGATACGCCACCCGGCCGGGCAAGGCCTTCCCTCGAGATATATTGCCATATTTATATGCTAAGAAAGCCCTCGTTTAGTAAGGTATTTTTGTAACAACCTACAACATTTTCTTCCAATTTGGGCTAAACATTATGATGATTGAAGTTACCTATATAATAACATTTTAATGTTGTAGGTAACTATAAAACTAAAATATCGAATCATTGGTTTTTCGTTTCCTTTACAACCTGGGTCTGGATAAAAGCCTCTCTTTTGTGTAGGGTGATTTGGGTGCAGATTCGATATTCCGGTAGTATTACATTCACAGATTTTTTATTTATCACTCTTTAATAAAAATATTTACTGAAACATACTTAAGAATCATATTGACTACAAACGAAATCTTAAAAAAAACAAATAAGTAGGTATAAGTAATTATAAATATTAACATAAAACCCCCAAAAGAAGCTAGGTACCGATCTAAACCGCCCCGCTATCACGCTTGTAGCGTTTCTGTTTAATCTGTTAACTGGATAATAATATATGTTTTCTCAAACTTGCTACGGAATGTTGATGTTACTTACTTTAAATGAAACCCGGAAATACTATGTATCCGGTGTCATATGCTAAGATGATAATATATGTAAAGAGATTTCATGTATTTATTTCACACCTAGGACTGCAAACAAACTGTCTTTTGTTTTGAAACGTCAAATTGTGACACTAGGTCTTGACATTCAGCCACAGAAAAAAAAAATAACCTAAGAACTAATGTCTATACCACCGGTTAAAAGGATACCTCAAACAGATTAAAAAAAAGTTAGGCGCGAATGTTTTTTTTTATGTTTTACGGTACTGTACAATTGGTTTATTTACAAATTGAATAGTATGGTTCGCCGAAATCAGTTCGTTTTATTTCATGGCAAGTTTGAGAAAAGCACTATACAAATCTCGGCAAGAAACAGGGTTACAGGCCGCGTATTCCTATCTGGCCTCAGTTCCTTCGGCCAGATATATCTACTTGGCCTGTAACCCTTCGTTTCCTGTCCTCTATAGTAATGTACTATTACTTTTACTAAAACAGGTGCTGTTACGTATGCAAGCAAGTGTGTTTTTACCATGTGCCGCGTTATTAACGCAGAGATACTTTCTATTCAACCCGCTCACATTGCAGTATAGTTTGGGAATAGTTATTTGTTATACAAGGGTGCAAAGTTGTATTTTACCCGCGAGTATGAAATTGAAACACGAACAAGCGAAAGGATTCTATAGTTGAACCACGAGCGAAGCGAGTGGTTCTAAAATAGAATCCTGAGCGCAGCGAGTGTTTTAACATGCGAGAAGTAAAATACATTTGCACCCGTGTGTAACACAAAACTTTTCCCCTCACTATAGCGAGGAAACTCAAAAAAGGTAATTATTTGTTCACATTACAATCATCATCGGGTTAGTGATAATAATTTTCCAAATGCATCATGTATTTAATGCAAGATTTTGTCGCAGTAAACTTACCACGAAAAAGTAAACGCAGCACGATTTTAACACATTCCTGTAGTTGCACACCAACGCCAATGCATTATTAAATCATTCTCATTCATTATTTTTACAAAATTATAACAGAACACCCTGAAAGTTGTTTAGTTTACTATTTTTATGCGTGTTCGAGTCGGTAAATAAAGATTATAATATTCTTTGACAATGTTGACGTTGACATTTTCTGTGTTTTGTGATTGCATCTAGTCATCTTATCGTCATTCACTAACACAATTGTTACTTATGGAATTTTAGGATTTATATGTTAAAATCATCATATTATATAAAGGTTTGTATTTTACACTAAATTTTCAAACAAATTATTTAATTATCATTAATATGGAACAATTTCCATGAGCATTTTACGTTTTGTTATTCCAAAACCAAGGTCATTACGTTGCCACACAAGTGAATAATATGCGTTTTTACACGTTCGTATTAAAGGATAAACGAGCACTTTACGAGCTAGCGAGGGGAAAATATTATTTGACCGAATGATATCTTACTTACGACCTTTGTTTTGCGTTAACATTTACCAGACAATCAGCAGTCGAGCACTTTTCTATTGTTAATGATGCAAAACAAAAGGTCGTAAGTAAGACAAGAGTCGGTCAAATAATATTTCCCAAACTATACGCGCGTATTGCGAGCCGGATAGAAAGTAAGTCCGCGTTAAAAATGCAGCAGCAGCTCATAGTACGGCTACTGGTAAATAAGTCAAATACAACAGACTATAAAGACAATCCATTTCTTCAGCCTAATAAAATGCAGTAAGGGAAAAAAAAGGGAATCTTTTCCTTCTTCGTAGGTGACTACGGCGTACCTTCAAATAGTTTAAATTTTATGCGGAACTTGAAACTTTTAATATTTATGTTTGTTTTATACGAAATTCAGAGTAAATGTACGTATGAATTGAACAGAGAGAAGATAACACAATTGGTTCGTACTCGCGAATTTCAAGTGAATTGTGTCACTGCGAAATTCTCATTCGAATTTATTTAGTTTCTCATCACGTCTTGGGCATTTTGACGTTGTTAGATCTATTTTGAACGGCTAATATAAGTGCCGCTATTTTTGTATTTGCAGATATTGTGTAATCGTCTAAAATAATAATATTATTGTTTTTAATATTCATATTTTCTACCTTTCGGAACTAGCATGTATGAGGTAGATTCAAGGTTTCTCCGATAGCCAAAAAGTTGAAATTAAAACGTATATATGATGGTGACATACAAAGACGCTTAGATGATAATATTATGGTTAAGCTAGCCCTGATGCTACGAACTACAAAATTACCGAGAGCTAAGAATTGCATTTGTAGTGGTATTGCGTGTTTTTAATGTGTTGTGTGGTATTGTTTAGTTTTAGTACAAAGTAGATAAATTTCAAATAATTCCGAATTTTGAATTAAAACAAGAAAACAAAATCACTTCATTTAAAAGCATTCAAATAAATATATATTTTACCTAAACAAATTCTGTTATTGCTCATTTTATTACAGAACGACAAAGTCCTAATTCCTCGCAATGAATAAAACGAGACACGTACAAAATGTTTCAGGCTCACATTATTAGCAGCCGAGCGTGGGCGTAACACCTAACTGGGTTAAACACAACAATACTCTTTGCAACTACTGTACATAAAGCAGCAGAAACACAATCTATGTGGTTTGAAATCCACTTTGTGGTGTGACCTCTGCATGGCCTAAGACTTAGTCGGTACATTGAAATATGAACGTTCACGTTGTGAAATATGATTGGAATTTCAGTGGCGCCGAGTAAGTTCTAGCACGATGTAGACGCCACAGAATCCCCTGCTAAGTGATTCCGAAGTTCCAATTTCCTATAGTAGATATGTGATTGTAGAGCGGAGCGTAGCTTTTCGACCCACGCGTTTATCGAAGCTAGCTACGTCGATTCTTTACGAATAGGCAGTTGTATTTCCATTGTACAGGCTCTAAGATATTTGAAATTGCTGTAAGCTTAGCATATGATTGGGGCGACTGTTTGTCGCTGTGAGATGCACTTTCCGTCTTTTTTATCTATATTAACAAAAGAGGAATGAATTGTATTTATCACGGCGATAAACTATCGCACCAATCAATTGCTTTGGCCTCTGAATCAGTAATATTTTTTTCCCCTCACTAGCTCGTAAAGCGCCCGTTTATCCTTTAATACGAGCGGGTAAAAACGCTTTTTACCAACATGTGAATAAAGTAATTTGACATTGCTCTAATTCCTATAGCCCCCTACTGCCCAGTATAAGTGGATCTGTATGACCGTAGTGACAATTCGCAATCGGAGCTCACATGTTAAATTGGTCGTTTTCATGGGTGACTTTGTAAGCCATTGGCTATATTTAAGTTCCATTCTACGATACGTTCCGATATTGAGTTTTAAATGGCTTTTTTAAGTTAATTTACATTTGGATGAGATTTGTAATCATATTTCCTCGCGATAGTGAGGGGAAAAAAGTTGTATTACACTTGGCGGCAAAGTTTGTTCAACTCTCGTGCCTTGAGACCTTCGCAATGCTCAAGATTCCAGTTTTTGCACCACTCGCTACGCTCGTGGCTCAATTTTGGAATCTTTCGCTAGCTCAGGTCTCAATATTGGCACGACAGTTAAACAACAACTTTGCCCCCTTGTATAATAAATAACTATTAAATTCAGTGTTATCATTTTAGGACCTTTTAAATCAGGGTGCTTTTAGTCTCCAGTTAACAGTATCTGTCAAATAATTGTTAGCTTTGTCTTTTTTTGACTAATATCCTGAGAAAAGGATAGTGATAATTAATTAGTAACATAGTACAATTTTTTAATACTCAAACCTTATTCTTATTTCAATACTTAAAATGTTTAATGCATTCGCTGACAGGGGGCTTGGCCTACGAACAAACTTGTACTTACACATATAATATATGCGTTGGTGACAGTAGTTACAAAATATAATATAAAACTAGATATCATGTACAGTCGAAGACAGAGATACCTGACCGCCCTAGCTTGCTACCGCGAACCTCGAAATTCGTACATTTGAGGATTTGTCTCCAGGCCTCATTAGAATAACAAATCCTCGAAATTTGCGGATCGACCGCTGCATACAAAGTTTGTATGCAGGGGAGGTCAGATAAGTCAGTAATTGTGCTTAAATTAAAGTGTAAGTAGTATGTAGTACACTCGTATAATTGAATTTTAATTTTTGTTGTTATTCAGAAACGAGGACTACACAAGTGTACATGTAAATTACGTTCCCTGGGGCGTTCCGACGAGCCCACAGCCGCAGATAAACTGCAACGATAAATGCAGCACATATTATTTTCAACTGGTGGATGTTTATAATTTTCCTGTGTGGTATATTTTGAATAAACTCATTAAAACCATGGAAATCCAGCTTGTTGTACAAAAGTACATTGAAATAATATAATCCGCAATGTAAGTACGTACCATTATATTTAAGCTAACTACTTTAAAAACTAAAATTGCAAATTTGCCAAGATTAGTTTATTCTGCCTACCCTAGTAAATATCTAATCCTTTACATTAGTGGTAAATTTTATTCAATAAAAGCATTAATATAATCGGAAATAAAAATAATTTTACAAGTGTAAGCTATTGTTCAATGAAAAATGTTAAAAACATGAAATCCATCATTTGTGCCAACGTTTCCAGTGCCATTTAATTTGTAACGACATTTCAACTTTCGCAGTGCTAAGTGAACGTACACTCAATTTAATAGAGCGCCACTCTAGAACCATCTCGAAAATAATAAGAAATCCCTTACAATTTAATTTGTATCGTTCCTTTGATATTGTGGTATAGGGTTTTAATTGTTTGACTGTACCCACACAGCACCAAGAGTTTAAGCTTCAGTAAATATATCACTGTAGGACAGACTTGATTAAAAAAACTAAGCTCAATCTGCGCTAACTAGCTCTTGAAACCTGCATTCGAGAGTGGCCTCAGGCACTCTCCCCTCAGGCCGTGGCGATGCCAATTTACATACATTGAACGCCGATTAACGACCCACTAATTCCGCTCGAAACAGGTACAAGAGGGACAGATAGGAAAAGTAATCTTATCCTGTGGGAATAAGGCTCTGTGTTCTACTAGTCTGGATTGATTTTATGGCTCTGCGCTTTGGATTTAGGCGGTGTAATTGAATATTCGCATCTCGATGGCTGGCCGTTCGGCGTTTGATGATTGTCGCGGGAACGATCACTTTTTTATTGGGTCCCGAAAGGAAAACAAATGTAGTAACACGGCAAAAGAGTTGGTTGAAATAGTTTTAGGCTGTTACATTTGGCATTGGGCACGCTACACATATATGTAGTACATATACATTAGGTTATTCTGGAATTACCTAAAGTTCGGAATTAATGACCCAAAATTAAAATGATTGTTAGGTATATAGATACTTAAATAATAATGAAAAGCTTGT
>JALPQI010021095.1:0-17705 GCA_025490895.1 Thaumatotibia leucotreta
TAATGGCAAATAATAATTCATAAAAATATTACAATATGGCAAAGATTTTAGATTTTTTTTCTTAGTAATGATGTTATACAGCGTGTAGGTATTTATAATATTACCTCGAACCGTAACCAGACGTAGGTTTCGATACTATAAACCAATATTAGGAACAAGGTAAACTTGGTAAAGTTGGTTGTAATCACAAAAGTGAAATTAATGTTTGAAAATGTATCGTAATGTAATGGGAGCACTAATTTGACAAGTGAAATAACTTTTACAGCTTGTAATGCATAATCTGCTGCAGATATAATGCATAATATTTTTTCTTCGAAATTTCAAGGAAACGAAATTCATCTTTCTAATGAACTGCAGTGCAATGCATATTGAATTGAAGTTCATTGTGACAGCAATAGGGTTTCGGCCATTTTCGTAAAAATACGAATACAAAGGATTATACATTATACATACAGGATAATTCTTGAGTTGTGAGCAGAAGTCAACAGGGTGTTATATAGGGACGGTCACGCTTTTCACTACGAGACAACAGAAAATCACACACCATACATTTATTTTATTATTTAGCGTATCGTATTTCTGCAAATTGGTATTCAGATTACTGATCCATAAAGTAAATTGATTGTAAGCGAAAGGTTCATTGGTCTCCCAAATATTAAATTACGTAACTCTATTAACACACCTACTCGTATTGTATTGATCTCCAATTAATAAAGTTTGCTACTATCATGTGGATTTTCATAAAAACAGGTAATAATATACATACATTACTAGCGATCGTTAAAGTATACATTTTTCACAATTATTATATTATATTAGCCTATTGTGTCCCACTGCTGGGCAAAGGCCTCCCCCCTCTTCTTCCATTCTTCTCGGTCCTGTGCGACCTCCGGCCAATCTCTTAAAAAGGAGTCTAAGTTATCCCGCCATCGCCGACGGGGTCTGCCTGGTCTCCGATTGGAGTTGTGGGGCACCCACTCTGTGGTTATTTTGGCCCACAAATCATCCGGCATGCGGCAGACATGACCCGCCCAGTCCCATTTTAACTTAGCCGTTTTCCGAGCTACATCAATAATTTGTGTCTTGGAACGCAGCGTGGTGTTTCGGATACGATCCCTTAGTTTTACACCTAATATGCTGCGTTCCATAGCTCGCTGGCAAACCCCGAGTTTGAACTTCTGAGCTTCCGTCAAAGACCATGTCTGAGCACCGTAGGTGAGGATTGGAAGTATGCACATATCCATGAGCCTACGTTTGAGTGACAGAGGTAGGTCTCCTTTCATGAGGTCTTTCATTGCCCAATAGCTTTTCCAGGCGTTTTCAGTTCGTCTTTCGACTTCCTTGTCTTGTCTCGCCTGGAAAGAGACTATTTGACCTAAATAAAGGTATTCATGGACATATGCAATATGTTCTCCGTTTACCTCAATCCTACGTTCTGTGGTATTCGTCATGACGTTGGTCTTCGACATGTTCATCTTTAGTCCAACCTCGAAGCTTACGTTGCTAAGATCTTTTAGCATTTGATGCAGCTCGGAAGCTGTTGAGGAAAATAAGACTATGTCATCGGCGAAGCGGAGGTTGGTTAACCGCCTCCCGCCGACGACCAGACCCTTATCTCCCCAAAGCGGCGCGAGTTTCTGGAATATATACTCTAATGTGCTGGTAAAAAGTTTCGGCGATAGCGGATCTCCTTGTTTTACTCCTCTTTGGACTTCGAAGGACGGACCAGAGGATTGCAATTTTATGGCGGCTGTACTTTGTCTATAGATGGTGCTTAATAATTGGATGTAGTTAGGGGCTATGTCTTGATGATTTAGAGCTGTAAATATGGCATTGTGGGATATACTGTCAAACGCTTTTGAATAGTCAACGAATGCTAAGTAGAGGGGGAGGTTGTGCTCGTGATGTTTTTCGATAATTTGGTTTAACGTATGCAGGTGGTCGGTGGTAGACAAGCCGGGGCGGAATCCCGCTTGTTCGGGTGGTTGGTGCAGATCAAGTTGCCCCGATATGCGGTTTTCTATAATTTTTATAAAAACTTTATAGAGATGAGATACAAGGCTGATAGGACGATAGTTGCCTATATCAGCCTTGTCGCCCTTCTTGTGCAACAGAATTATATTTGAGTGACACATATTTTTCGGAAAATGTTGAGTTTCTAAAATGCTATTGAATAACTTGCATATATAAGGAATTAATGTTGGCTCTCCAACTCGTAAAGCTTCGGTTGTTACACCATCCTCACCCGCACTCCTGCTGTATTTCATTTTCCGAAGTGCCGTGTACACATCGTGCTCGGTAATTGGTGGGATAGTGCTAAAACTTTCTTCTCCTAAATGTGGGATTTGAGTTCGAAGGGGATCCGAGTAGAGAGCTTTATAATACTCAGTAGCAATATTTAAAACGCTATTTCTGTCTCCTTGTTTGGTTCCGGTGCTATCTCTTAAGCTAGTTATCCAGGATTTTCCTTGTGATGTACCTTTTATAGCAGTTTTTAGGGACTTATTTCGAGTTAAAGCAATTTCCACCAGTTTTGTGTTATAGTGTCTGATGTCTGCACGAATGCTACGTTTGACCAATCTATCTTTTGTTCTGTATTCTGGACTGTTTTTTCACAAATATATTTAAATTAAGTAGGTTTAACGAATTATTATTTTTTATTAATATTCTCCTAACGGTCAATAACGTAAGGCGTGAAGGTACCTACTGCTTGGTTATCAATCACTTATATTGGGCCTACGTACCTCACAAAACGAATTCTAGTATTTGTGGTGGAAGGTATTGAAAACATGTATGATTTCGTCCGATAACATCTATACATTATATTTATTTTGATACGAGCAACTATAACTAGGTAAGTCTTGATTATCTTGGCTCAGTCTTCAAATATTTGTTCACAAATTTAAAGCTAGACCTTCATAATAAGTACTTTTGTCCGCAGGGCAGCTTGTAGCAGGGACCCTACGGACCCGGGTGCTCCCGAGAGTGGGTCAGGGTCTCCATCACCACGCCGGAGATGGAAACCCTGACCCACGTCTTCGTCAGTCGGAGTGGAATCCCAAGGGGACCCGTAGGACTCTCAGTTCTGGCTTGCCTTAATTGGCTGTCGATATAGGAGTCATCAGAGTTATATGCTCCAGGGGTAGAAGTGTAATGCGTAAGTCACGACCGACTGGCCGAGACCACTGTATTTTCCCACCTTAGATTTTTCGGCCGCCTCTGCTGCTGCCGCTGCCCTCGCAGAGGTTCGGTGGAGATGAGACGGGGCTAGCGTGTCTACGCAGGTTGCATCCCACACCAGCACCCGTCCCATACTCCACGGAACCAGAGACATACCATCAGGTCTCTTGCCGTCAGTTCTGGATATGCCGGTCGGCTCTAAGAGAGCCGGCACACCAACTGACGCAAGAGACCGTCGGATTATGTCATTGAGGGCAGGCAGTATGCCTTTTTATATATTATATCATCGGCTAGTACCCACATCACAAGCCTTAATTGAGCTTACCGTGGGACTAAGTTGATTTGTGTAAGATGTCCCAAGGTATTTATTTTTATTTTTTTTTATACAAAAAGTGTCATGATGTCGACAAGAGTGGAAAAGCGCGGATCACAAGCGTAGGCGCCGCGACACGGCGTGCGCCAGTCTAAATCCACCTATTGTGTTCTTCTCACTGCTTATAAACCGCTGATAAGCCATCTCCAGTATAATTCAAATGCTACATTAATCAGATCTTACAGATGTCGGGGGTCCCAGTTACGCTGGTTGGCCTAAGCGGAAAGCTCGAGAAGCGTCGGTAATACGCCGCTGGCGGCCGATTGAATCCGTGCCAGACGACGCCCTACCAAAATAATTTCACCCAAACGTTAGCGGATTGTTCCCATTCTCAATTCTAATACCGATTGCGGATTGACTCGGCAACGGTTGAATCCGCGTTCGACAATCAATGACGAAGCAAGCCCTTTTTGGGAAATGTGGCGATGCGTTGCGAAATTATCCGATTTTGCTTTTGGGAATACAAATGGTAAAGCCTGATAGATTACGAGTTTAACTATCATATTTGATATATACATTCATAATTTTTGATTAAATATGTGACCATTATTTGATAAAAGATTGATGATGGGCAGCAGCGTCATCATAGTGGACACATTACTGCAATCGCCAATCCGCTTGCCCAGTGTGGTGATTATAGGCATTTACCTACTAATACTAAACGCATAGTTAATAGGAGAAGCCTACGTTCAGCCGTGGACTATCATAGGCCGCTGATGTATGATGATGTAAATTTGTGCTAAATTACACTATCTTTCAATTCACCTACATATGTATAGTACATTCACTTTTCTAAGACCAAGTTCGCTATAGTATTATTATGCCGACTTGATCTTAAAAAGTGAACGCGTTTTACATAAGTAATCGTTTTACAAACATAAAATGCGAAGATGAAAATTCGTACTCATGCTGATAGCACTACGGATTTCGTTTTGTCTTGCCCCATTTTAAAAACCATTTCATTTTAACCCCAACGTAGTCTGATTTGAAGAAACTTCTTTTTGTTAATTTGTATCACGCAACCCGGCTGGTGACAGTTGGAGGACATGAAATGCTACATGCTACTTACATTTATTTACATACCTTGATGTTTGCAATGCAGTGCTGCAAACTCCACCTGAAAGAAAAAAAGGAGACTTGGAAGAAAAAAATCAGGAGACAACAAAAAAAATCAGAAGATTAAAAAAACATACCTTTTTGTGCTAATTATAAATTAATTTCATTTAGTAAAATAATTTAGTGAAACAGACAACACACAAAAAACAACATGACATATGCATTTTACTTTATTCTCGTCTCATGACAATCAGACTTGACAGTTGACAGTGTTGACACTGACAGTTACTTTGAAGTTTTACCTTTTATACATTCCTATTCTATAAATTTTCGCTTATTGTGTTTCTTCTTGATGTTGCTCATGCTCATACATGCTTTTTATAGAGAGAGCATTTCCTTGGTGATATTGTGGGCAAAGCAAGAACTTTTACTGTATAGCCTTGTACAGTGCCAAAGCAAAAACACACACCACAAAACATTAATTTTATTAATTAAATAGTACTTTACTGGACCTTCCACTGGTACACGTTTTCTTTATTTTTTCCTTGATCACAATCACAACACAACTGCAGTTTACGTTACTATAGTACGCGGCACGAGCATAGAGTTAGCATAAATACAGCTTTGAACAAATGAACAGCTTTCGCGGCAAAATATTACCGGTTGACATTGACACTTGACTGACGTGACTGAACATGAACAAGGAAGTGACTGATTTGACACATGGTACAACACAGATAAGAAATAATCGAGTCGATGGAATGACAACGTTCCGTTCCATTATCTTCGTTCAATTACATAGAAATGCAAGTGAAAATACTTGTTGCCAATCTAACACGGGTGGAGTTTGCAGGAGTGTAGTCGCTACTTGTCAAATTCAGGAGATTTCACTCAAATCTATAAATAAAACAGTAGATCAGGAGACAGAGCTAAAAATCAGAAGAACTCCTGATAAATCAGGAGAGTTTGCAGCACTGTAATGCAATGTGTCATTTTTGTAACGCCGGAATATAACACGCCTCTTAGCTAAAAGGGTAGACGCAATACGATACAAATCATATCTTGTGAAAGATCAAGGCCAGTTATTTGGAGGTCAACTAAGATGAAATACACGAGTTAGTCAAAGCTTTGTCTTTATTTAAATATCTATTGCAAATACGAACATTCCCGACTCGCTTTCATTTACTCACAAACTCGCATAATGGAATCAAAATGGCTGGAGTTTTTATGTTATAAACCATAAAGCTGCTCTGTAACTTTAGTAATCATATTGCTACGTAATGTAGGTGTAAAATATCAAAAAGTACCGAAATTAGGACAAACGGTCAATGGAACTAATGGATGGATCATTGCCATCCTTTTTACGTCCTACTGCTCGGGTACTCATTCCTACGCAATCTCATTTGGTGATAATGATAAATAAATAACATACAAATACTTTTTTTTTATTAGGTATGTTTATATCACAGAGGGAACGACACAATGAGGTTACCTATATTTTTATCCATCTAAATATGTAAGTTGATGAAGCCTTCATAAGCTATTAGTTTATGAATACCTTCACAATCACTGTAAAATATTTATAATGTGATAAAATTCACAAACTATGAAGACTAAATTAATTATTCATACTTAATTAAAAATGTTGTAATCCTCCATTTATACTTTATAGGGTCCAATTAACACTTTCATTGCGAAGGAGTGCAACGCACTACGTTCGTAGCCGATCCCGTGATTTTTCCGCTTTGTAGCGAAAATGGACCTCCCACAGAGATCTCCCCTCGGGAGTTCCCGCGCTCAATGTGTTAACTGTCAATATTTCGACAGGAAATCATAGATATATGATTGTGTATGACGTATACTATACTTGTATAGGTAACTATACAAGTATACAAAGATAGCTGTAATGTTATATAATGTTATGTAGGTAGGTACATATACACCGCTAATTAATTAGACTTGAGGATTATTTGACCGGCATGTATCGCAGGATCGCAGCCACCCACAGTTTTATCCGAACGCAACAAAGGTGTTGACCTTATCATCCTTACTCGAGAGTAAACGTCATAACTGGGAACTATCACGTTGGAGGGAACATAATTACACTGTTTATGACTTGACTATGCTAGTTAATAAACCTAACAGTGATCTAACACATTACTTAAAGGTCATTTGTATAATTATATACTCATACAGGAGAAGAAAATGTTCTAGCAACAGCTTACAAAATGACAATTTTAATACTTAAATACGTGAGTTCAATAATATTTTAATTTGTCACTATTCTTAACAACGTCGTATGTCAGTATTGAACCAGATCAGGTATATACATACGATACAAGCTTTACTTCAAACTTTACACTTTTGTTTAAACTTTCGTGATACCTAATAACTATAAATGTAGCCTTGCCAATTATTCAGCCTTGAACGCTGTAAGTTTGTGTATTTCCTCGATACCTTAATGTTCAATAAATAAAATAATATATACGCCAATATACCTATTGTTGAGATTATTTAAAGCCACAGGGCTCAGCATGCCCACTTTGAACGTAAATTTTGAACTTCTGTCTGTGTCACCCAAAGTACCAAAAAACCTGCTTCAAAATCCGTTGCAAAGTTTTAGAGATTTAACCCTTAAATGCATAGTGATGTATATATGCATCATGTATTCTTGACTCTATTGACAGCATGTCAGAATTCAAATTTGAATAAATCTTTGTCAAGGTCATGCATTTAAGGGTTAAGCTTACAGAGGGTTATAAGGATAGAGAAAGCGACTTAGTTTTATACTATGAAGTGAAGCACGTGAATCAACTTCGAACATTAGCGCAAAACACACACGTTCCCACAAACCTTTAGCTGATAAGTGGTAACCTTTCATCGTAATGAACGTCAGTAGACAGTAACTAACACGTGGATAATAGAATTTGTTATTAATTTAGTAATCCACAAGTTGCCTATTAAGCATATTACCGTGTTGTTCCATCGTATCCGGATGCCTCAAGCAAGCGGCTACATACATCTAATCACGACTACCTACGCTTCATGAATAATATATTCAATGCGTTGCACGTAGACTCTGTCCCTTAGATTCCGCGCTAAACACGTACTCCAAGATATCTAGAGTTTTCCCAAGAATATCCGTCATATAGGTTCTAGAGTGGCGGCCATGTATTGGAAGGCGCAGCGTGGATAGGCCCCCGACAAGGTGGACTGATGACCTGTTGAAGGTCGCAGGAGTCCACTTGATTTGGGTGGCACAGGACAGGTCAATGTTGCAATCCTTGAGGGAGGCCTATGTTCAGCCAATGGACGTCTTTCGGCTGATATGATGACGATGATGATCCGTCATATTATATTGATTTATACTTTCACAAATAACACCTATTTTAACGAAAAAGCTGTCTTAAGCTCGTAATTGCTTACGTTTAATATTTCCTGACGTTTTGGGCATGACATCTCTTGTATTATTATTAGTAATCATATTTTAAAGACAAACGGGTCTTAATCGCGTAAACTTACGTTTAATTATATCCTGACGTTTCGGGTTTTTAATGCATGTTAGTTGTAAGATGTACCTACCATGATTGTTTTGTAAAAATAAGTCCCGCCAATTTTATTACCGGTTCCTCTCGGGTCAGCGGTGTAGGGTTAGATCCGGAAGTAGTTTTAATACTTAGACGTTTCAAAAAGACTTTGTTGCTATTCCAATTAGAATAAATAATTATTTGACTTTGACGTTACCTCAAGAACCTTCCCGCCCCAACGGCCATCGGTTCTACGCGCAATGTGTCCCGCCCACTGCCACTTCAGTTTAGCGATTCGGAGAGCTATTTCGGTTACTTTGGTTCTGCTGCGGATGGTCTCATTTTTAATCCGATCACGCAGAGAGACTCCTAGCATAGCCCTATCCATTGCCCTTTGGATGACTTTTGACGTTACACCCGTAGTAAACTTAAGTTTACGCGTTTAAGACCCGTTTGTCATTCAAATAATTATGTTATATTACTATTAAGTTGCCCTGCAGTTAAACATTCAGACAAAAACTAAAATTGTGATATTATGGACAACGCCTGCAATAAAACCTAAATATTAGTAGGATAATAGGATAAGAATGTTACCGCTCGTAGGTCAAGTGTTGATTGACTTGATTGTCATTTGTCTTGTATGGTACATCTATAAGATAAGTGATCTAGATTTGTGCCTAATGAAGACTCGAGGCGTTAACATTGGTTAACGTCGTGATTAAATTGGTGTCGAACCAATGGCAATACAACGTGGAGACAAGTTTAGTGCGACTAGCTACCTACGACTAGTTCTATAGACGGTTTCTATAGACGATATGAAAAAGACGAATAATAGTAAGTAGCGGGATATAATAATAATCATCATCATCATCATCGTATCAGCCGAAAGACGTCCACTGCTGAACGTAGGCCTCTCCCAAAGATTGCCACAATGACCGGTCCCGTGCCACCCGCATCCAGCGGACTCCTGCGACCTTTACCAGGTCATAAATATAGATATAATGCGATAATATAATTGTATTTACGACTCATCTATAAAAAATAGGTAAAGGTACTTAACGTACTCGTACGCCATTAAATTGCAATCGGGTAAATCGGGTTCGTAACAAAAATTACAAATCTTTAGGAATTTAAGCTTGAACGGCGTTTATATATTATAATTTATGAATTTAACACCAAAACCAAGTTTTTAAAGTAATTTATTGCTTAATTCTCTCTGTTAAAAGTGTAAAATTGTATCATGTGGGACTCCTTAGCTAAATTTTATTCGGGCCACCAAAACCTCTATCGCTTTGGCCACGCATTTGTGCGACCAGCGACTGCGGTGAGCTACTCAATGAGGAGCGAGAGACCAATATCGGAAGTCCCTCTCGCACATTTGTTTTTCCGCCCCACCAGTCACCTGATGGCCCGGCCACGACATTGGTCTAAGGCGACCAGCGGCGAGCGAATCTATGAGTTAAAGCGGGGTGGCGATATGGGTACTCCCTCTCGCACGTATGGTTTTCGGCTAAGCCGGTCGCCTTAGACCAATGTCGTGGCCGCGGCATGAGGGCTGATTTTTCAATCCCTTGTTGTATCTGTCAGATAAAGGTTAGCTCTGTCCTATTTTTCATCATGACTTGAGAAAAGGATAGCGTAATGTTATCTAGGTGTTGAAAACCCAGCCCTTAGACCAAAGTCGAGGTGTAAGTCTGGTCTGTATATAAGTAATCACAAAATAATTTATTCTCATAATTATTGCAATTAAAGTTCCATCTCACTTAGTCTTTAGTAATGATTCTCTCTGCAAACTCTGAATTCCTTTAATTTAAGTGAAGTTTGAGTCAACTCGGAGTTTCATTTGTTTTTCTTTTAACTTGGAATGGTGAATGGAGATGGTGTAATCCACGTATTATGTAGATTTAAAACGAACCAACTTCTACTTACTTTTCGGAGTGGCTTACAGTTGCCGAAGCTGTTGACCGACGAGGTCAGTGACCCCATGGGGCCTACCGTGAACTTTGGAAATCGTAAATTTCAAACATCTCCGTCACTCCAACTAAGGCAACATCGGTAAGACTGAGACAGCGGCCCTACTGCGAACTTCGAAATAGTTAAGCAAATTTCGAGGATTTGTCTCTCTCACTCTAATGAAACCTTCGTTGGCGTGACAGAGAAAAATCTTCGAAATTTACGAATTTTGATTTTAGCAGTAGATCCTCGAAATTTCTGATTTGCTAAGTTCAAGATCGCTTTTGGGTCTTGATACAACACTTATTTTAAGGTTGGAACATGGTGTATCACTTTTTGCCGAAAAGACATCACAGGTATGATATTGTGCTTAGTATTAAAACCGATGTTTTACATAAAATTGGGGTCAAATTAAAAACATATTAGTTAGTTAGCTATTCAAGCGCGTTAAATAATAGACCTCTGATCAAAATAAAATTTCTTTGACAATAAGGACTATCGGAGTATCTACACTTTGCATTCAACTTTTGGGTTCGGCGGAAATTTGGATTTGGGATATTAGGAAAATGGATGTGATTAAGGATGAGGTGGTGAACGAATAGATAAATTTCTGTAAACAGAAATGCCTGATCCACGATACCCACACAGCCGTTAAAATTTTGTATGCACATGTATATCCCGTGACGACCTTATACTACTAATAAAATAAATATCACAACAAACTTTGAACTTTTCAAATTTGTATTGCTACTCTGTATTGTAAGCTGTTGGTTCTCCGAACAATAAATAAATAAATAAACTACCGAAAATCTGATAAAATAAACTGAAATGGTGCCCTTACCAGTAAGCAATTCCTTTTGCGAATGAGTAAAATTGAGGTCACGTAAATAAGGAATAACAAATAAATATGTTCCATTAAATAGAATTTGACGCCCACTTATGCCCACAACCATTGCAACGCGAGGACGGGTCGAGGCCGAGAAAAATACTACATTACTTTAACGTACTTAATTAAATCCCGGTATTTCCTAAAGAAAAAGGTAATTTTATAAAATGGCATTTTTATCATCTTGTAATACCTATCATGAGCAAAGTGTTTATTTCAGGAAAACACGAAAGCACTGCGCGCAGTTGGGGGCGTGAGAATTGTTATTGCAGCGTCGGATAAATAATTGTTAAGTATAATACCCGTGCTTTAGTGAAACCTGTTACTTCAGCGGCCCATCCCACAAAACATTATAAGCGTACAATTCTACAAAATTGTATAAATTCCCATACAATAAGTCTAGAATTTTGTAGAATTGCACGCTTGTAAGGTTTTGTGGTTTTAGACTCTGATAGCTAAAACTTCCTCCTGTTGTAAAAATAATAACGTAGGGTAATGTGCTATCAAAGGGACAAATTCAATTTACCGTGTTAGGTACCAAGGAGTAGATTATTATTTTCTGCATTCTGGCAACACTAATCCATAGACAACATTGACGAAGTTGATTAGTGTTGCCAGAATGCAGAAAATGAAAATCTACCACTTGGGTAATGCGGTAAATTGAATTTGTCCCTTTCAAAACCTTTCCGTTCTGTGGCGTACATAATATATAATATATACGGTACGAAAGTAAATACGCATAATTATACCTAAATGTTTTTGACTTCTCAATATAACGTTCCTACCCCAAATAGCACCCGACCGCCTAGCAAAACTTTTCGTATCACCCGCGACTTCGTTATGCTGAATCGCGCTTAGCATACTTAATTACCAGAGTTTATTTACAAGAAGACAACTGCAATGGGAGAAATCAACACCTATATCTAAAATATAAAAACACAAATCAATATAAATAATCTGATTT
The DNA here is from genome assembly GCA_025490895.1 of Thaumatotibia leucotreta. Taxonomy (NCBI): domain Eukaryota; kingdom Metazoa; phylum Arthropoda; class Insecta; order Lepidoptera; family Tortricidae; genus Thaumatotibia; species Thaumatotibia leucotreta. The sequence goes on from JALPQI010021095.1 coordinate 11,940, forward strand.
GAGTTTTCACTTAAACTTCAACCTACTCGTATTTCTGTTATCTATGGACATAAATAAAGAGATATGTAAGTGGGTGAAACTTATAACATTTATAATTAGGCATTTATGCCCACCCAGTACAACAATGTAACTATCCCTACATTATGATGAGTTTTCTGATATAATAAACGTACTTAAACATATACACTAATTAGTCCCTTTATTCAGTGCATCAGTTAACCTACAGCGTTAGATCCGGCGCTGCAAGAGAGCGGATAGTCTTTGTTTTGCATGCATCCAAACAGAACAAAGCTCATGTCTCCGTAAATAACGGCTAAAATGTTATCTCACAACGTATGCGACCTGTTTTCTCCCACATTGTTGCGCCAGTGGTCTAAATGTCAGCCTTGTTAAGAATTGTTTTCCGAATGCCTGTTTTAAGTAAAACATCCAACAAGCTCGTCGAGCAAAATTGAAATTGAGACGTCGAGTTGGATTGGCGCAGAGGGCCGCTCATTAGGCCGCGTTCAGCGGAAAACATGATATAAAATTGGGATTTCAGTTTATAATTCCCTTAAGGGCTGCCGTATTCACAGTCAACGAGCTGAATTGCTTACTGGTAGCTTTATACTTTTACTTGAGCATCATATTTCATTTGGATAGGTACATTTTATAGAGTTATTTTTGATTTCTTATTTGTTTTGACTTTTCTGTAAGTAAGAGGATTAAATGTAGGTAACCCTAATCAGTAACCCTAAGATACTATTGCCTGTAAATATGCGTTCACTCAACCCAATTCACAATGAATTCATCCATATGAATTTTTACGGCCAAAAGTTCATACAATTGATGCAATGTCTAGTTGTCTAACTTATATAATTATTATTTCATGAAGTAAATCACAACATAATTATATTTTCGCAGGCCCGCCAGTAAATCTCGATTTGAATACTGCCTTATTAATTTTAGTCGATTACATTGTAAAATGTAAAGACCGCTAGGCGGACTATAAGGTCAACTATCTTTTGTTCCGCAGATAATTTGGAGGCTAACATCGCAATTGATGTGCAATCCGGAGCTGGGTAAATGAGCATGAGCCACAAGGCTTGGTCAATCCAAATTAGTCGTGTAATGAGTATTTAGTGGTGGCGGGACAGCACGTGCCTATTAGCAATTATCCTCTGTAACAATCGTTGGTCGAACTTCTCTATCACGCGACCGTCGTTTGAGGACATTCGCAGTTCGATTCTACACAATTACTTCACTTAGAACACCTGTTTCGTAGCGGATCAAACCGGAGGCGGAGTTTTGTTTAGGTTTAGAAATATGTATTTTTTTTTGTTTTAATATGATTTTTGTTTTATCCATTATTAACAACCTCCGTGGCTCTGTCGATAGTGACCTTACATACGAAACTAGAGGTCCCATTATAGCACAATTCAAAACTCATTGAATAATTTACCTTTTGTAATAATCAGAGATCGGACAAATGTGCGTCATTGCTCGCAATAATGTGGACATGACTCCAAAGTTGATTAAATTAATAATTAAACGAATAATTTCTCGAAATTTGATATCAAAGGTTTAAAGTGACCATTTACAAAGATTTTCATTGTTACCGGTGTCACATAAGTAATTTTTTGAAAATGATTAAATGATTAATTATTCCATCAACTTTGGAGTCATGTCCATATTATTGAGAACAATGACGCACATTTTTCCGATCCCTGGTTAATAATATAATAATTACATGCAATTTAGTCTACTCCGTAATAAAATACAGATGCACTTACACTACATAAATTGATCTTTCTGTGTCCTTATTCAATTGATATTATAATCATACTACAATGATTACTAGGTAATTAAGTTACTCGAGTAAGCAAATGGATTGTCTAGCAAAGCATTCGCCGGCGCCGGCGGTGAGGCTCGTGACGGCCGGTAACAGCTTGTTTCCGGTACTCCGTCACGCTGTAATTGCTCTTACGCCTTTATTAAACAAGGCATTTCACATTATAGTACAACGGGTGATCGATCCAAATGGGTCAGTGGGGATGGAAAATACATAGATCATTTTGTTTTAGAAACCAATTTAGGGACAAAAAAAACTACACTCATATAGACCGTCTACAATATTTGGACATAGCAATGTAAAGCAAATTCAAATATGGTCACAATTTTAAAACGGCAATGTACTTACATCAAACAATAGGTAACCACTTTTTTCTACTCCAGCACTTAAATCTGTCAATTAGATATTTGTCAGCGGTATCGAAATTAACGTCATTTGAGTAACGAAAAGAAAGTACATTTGTCTACAGGTTCATATGATAACTGCTGAGCTGAGTTCTGCATTTTTTTTCTAAGTTTTTTTTTTTTTTTTTTTATTTATTAAAGTTCCAAAAACATTTTATTTAACGCAGAGTTTCATGTAACTTAACTGCTAAAGCCATTAATGGCTTATTTACAGCCAGAGCTCCATTTATCAAAGTACTTCTTCCATTTATCAGGTTTGTTTCCAGTAGTAAGTATCTTTTTTTAAGTAATGTAATTTTTAGTGTCATTATTTAAATCAACATGTAAAAATACTGAAATGCGTTTTAGTAAATTAGATATTACAAAAAATAACATAATTCTATTTCTATCATATAATTTTACATTTGACATTTAGATGTTCTTGCACGCAACCACATTTTTCGTAATTGAGAACCGGCTTCTTTTCTTTTCATCTTGTCTATGGCATGTTTGGCATATGTGTTCAAAATTCGTAAATCTTGGTAAAACTACCTATTTTAGCGTTTTTGTTTGTTTTGTCGAAGTAATTGTGCAAAAAGTTAAGTAATTAAATTATGAGTGGTTCCGATGAACCGATGATGAAATAGGTACTGGGATTTTATTTACTTAAAGTAAAGAACTGTAGGTATGTATTGGTATAAATATTTCCATTAATTATTTAAGTAGGTAGGTATGTATTTATTTACCCATGTTATTGTTTTCGAGTAGGTATACTAGGTATGTATTTGGCTATCGTAGAAAAAGTATTGTATACAATCGTAACAATATGTTGTTACCGTTATATAAAATACTATTCGCGCCCTTTAGATCGTTGTTCAAAAACATTTTATAAATAGGAGCTTCCTGCACATATTTATCTCTCTGTCCGGCTGGTTTCTACTAAAATTATTATTTGTGTTGTATGAAACAATTTTAATGGGTTATATATAGGAGTAGATACATAAATAATTAATGTTTATCAGCCTCCATAGCCTAGTTGGTAGTGACCCTGCTTACGAAGCTGGAGGTTCCGGGTTCAAATCCCGGCAAGGGCATTATTTGTGTATTTATTTATCACAAATATTTGTTCCTTGGTCATGGCTGTCTATGTATAAGTATTTATATGTATATATCTATTATATGTATCGTCGCTTAGTACCCACATCACAAATCTTAATTGAGCTTACCGTGGGATTAAGTAGATTTGTGTAAAATGTCCCAAGATATTTATTTATACTGTGTAGCAGTGTAGCTAAATTATTGGATTTTAAATAGCTAACCTCTTTAACCCTCTGATTGGCAGTGTAATGGAGAGGACGTACCTACAAAACCCTTGACCCTTTTTTTATATTTTTATCCTAATAATTGCGACTATTGAATGCCGAGTGAGTTTGAACTCAAGATCACCCATTTTTTCTATCAATTTAAGGGTTAAGGGGTTGTAAAAGATATGGTGATTTGGCCCTTTATAAATCGAAAGGTACCCTTCAAGTATAGTCAAGGTAAATGTACCAAAATATGTATACACCTCTTATACAGCTTACAACTCCTAATAAAGTTGGGTATACATTTAATGGGCACTTTGCGCGCTTTGCTTTTTATCTTTGACCTTGACTGTGAAGTTACTCGTAGCGCATGATTAAAGCGACAGTATCTCGCGGTGACATACCTACACTATTCGTCCCTCTTTTATTAACATAGTAAGTAAAAGACAGGAACTCTATTTCGCGGGACATGCTGTTCTGTGCTGTGCTCTGCCTACTGGGACCCATCTCGCGAATGATTAAGACTAACATTATAAATGTGTCGTCATAGCAACTCATACAATTTGCCAGTTCGAAGATTAATGTTATTAGTCTAATATTGTTCAAGAAATGGGTCGGCTGTGGACCAATATCAAAAAAAGATAAAACATATTAACTATGTCTCACCATTTGTCCAGATATGACATAGGTATTGGAGGCAGCTTTGAAGAAATTTCAAACCGTTTCCTTCTAGGACTCTAGGTACTGAAATGCAAACAAAAACGTATCCACTTGAATAGAGAACAAAAAATATTTCTCTCTTGGACTCGACGACCCGTAAAAGGCAAGTTTCCGGTACTTTAGGAATGTTCAAATTACTCTGACGTTGATACAACTGAAATACATTTTTATCGCAAAGCACCCAAACACCGATATGTTTTTGAAATTATTTTTGAGTATGGAAAAAGAACAATCCGCATGCACAACTTAATTTATCCTAGACATGTATCCATTCCATAATAGGTGACTGACTGTGTATATGTATAGGTATTATTATAGTCTATTGATTTGGGTAAATAACAAATAGTTTTTCCCCTCACTAGCTCGTAAAGTGCTCGTTTATCCTTTAATACGAACGTGTAAAAACGCATATTATTCACTTGTGTGGCAAAGTAATGACTTTGGTTTTGGAATAACAAAACGTAAAATGCTCATGGAAATTGTTCCATATTAATGATAATTAAATAATTTGTTTGAGAATTTAGTGTAAAATACAAACCTTTATATAATATGATGATTTTAACATATAAATCCTAAAATTCCATAAGTAACAATTGTTTTAGTGAATGATGATAAATAAGATGACTAGATGCAATCACAAAACGCAGAAAATGTCAACGTCAACATTGTCAAAGAATATTATAGGTTATAATCTTTATTTATCGACTTGAACACGCATAAAAATAGTAAACTAAACAACTTTCAGGGTGTTCTGTTATAATTTTGTAAAAATAATGAATGAGAATGATTTAATAATGCATTGGCGTTGGTGTGCAACTACAGGAATGTGTTAAAATCGTGCTGCGTTTACTTTTTCGTGGTAAGTTTACTGCGACAAAATCTTGCATTAAATACATGATGCATTTGGAAAATTATTATCACTAACCCGATGATGATTGTAATGTGAACAAATAATTACCTTTTTTGAGTTTCCTCGCTATAGTGAGGGGAGGCAACTATAGAATCCTTTCGCTTGCTCGTGTTTCAATTTCATACTCGCGGGTAAAATACAACTTTGCACCCTTGTACAACAAATAACTATTAATGTTTTTGGGTGAATTTAACCCACCAATGCTAATATCGTGCCTGCACATGAGTCAGATGTTTAAATATCGATTACTTAGACTCATATCAGAGGCTGTACACACTCGAACTGTATTCTTTACAGTTCGAGTGTGTAACACAGCCTCTAATTTTCTCGAATCTTCCCCGTGACTCAAACGTCACAATTCAGATGTCATTTGTGATTCTTATGCAGCATGCTTAGCACATGATTGGCGCGACAGTATCTCGCCGCGAGATAGTCTACCCGTCCCTCTTTTGTTAATATAGCTAGTGAAGGACGGGAGATCTATCTCGCGGCGACATACTGTCGCGCCAATCATGTGCTAAGCCTGTAGGTTGGGACCGACATCAGAATCGAGAAAAAAAACCTAATTTTCCATTTAAACCCTGTGATATTAGTAGGCGGATATTTGAAACACCAGAT
>JALPQI010021096.1:0-18512 GCA_025490895.1 Thaumatotibia leucotreta
AATAAAAGTTCCCGCCATCTTGAATCTTAGAATGGACCCGAAAATCGTATTCCACGTATGCGATTTAGTCGGAAACGAGTATAATGATGAAAATTACAAAAAAAAAGTTCCCGCCATCTTGGATCTTAGAATGGACCCAAAAATGATATTCCACGTATGCGAATTAGTCAGAAACGAGTACAATGATGAAAATTGCAAAAAAGTTCCCGCCATCTTGGATCTTAGAATGGACACAAATGGCAAATTCAAAAAATGTAGACACAATAAGAGAAAATTAGTATTAGCCCTTTTTTTCTTACAGAGTTTGTTGGATGTTGGACAGAGTAGAGCTATTTATTGCCAATGATATTGATAGAGTGCCATTAGTAAGAGTTTAATTATTATTTCGCTATGTGAGTTTGGTATTGAAGCGTAGAATAGAAACAGAATGCAATGCTCAGATTACCTTCAATTTTCTATGGCTCTCGTTTCGTTTGTTGCCAGCTCGTCAGATTACGGTAAAGCAAAGCGAATGCTGATAACTAAACGGCAACGCCGCGCCGCAATGTATCTGTTATATAATTCGGATTAGACGTGTGCGCCGCGCCGGCGTCACGCCGCCGCCGACCTTTTTTGCGACGCCGCCGCCGCCGACTAATGGTCGGCGTGAAATCGGCGTGGCCTTGACTGAATAAGAGAGTTATTTCTTATGGGCTAAATACAACACAGTCTACACAGTACACACTAAGCTTCGTATTTGCTTTATGTATTGATTTAATGCTCTTATGTAGGGAATTTACTGTCAACCTATTAGTTGCTTTCGAGTGTTCTCGTGGCCACAGACTAACCAAGAGCAGAGACGTGGCCTACGATGGAGTGAGTTTGCCCAGAAGGTGCCTATTCACCCTTGACTTGAAGGTTGACTGGTTATTATGATCCCGGAAATATAGACGCCGGCAGGGATTTCCACTCGTTGGCAGTACGCATAAGGAAAGAAGATGCAAAGCGCTTCGTACGAATAAATGGAATATCTACCAAGTAAGCATGGAATCCAGCCGTGCGAATGTTGATGGTAAAATGGGGTTGGTGGGATAAGGTCATGAAGCTCTTGAGCACACTCCCTGAAGTGCAATCTGTAGAACACCGACAGACTGGCACTTTCCGCCGATGGGCTAAAGAGTGTAGCCCAGCCATCAGCTTCCTGTTACCAATCGTCCTCCTGGCTCTGCGTTCTACTGAGTCTAAAGTGGCGAGCTGGTATTTAGCTGAGCCGTCCCATCAACAGTGTCATCAACTCATCACTCATTACACGTAGTTTCTTAGGCTCGACAACTTCCAGCCTCCTTATCAAGCCGGTTACGGTTTCTAGAAAAGCTTTAGCACCGTAAATCACATACACAAGCAACGTCAGGATATACAGAAGACCGAGAGGTAGGTATAACTTGCCCCTCAGGTTAGCGTTCGTGTTCGTGGTCTATGAAGCATTTGAATTGATCGAGACCTGGGCTGTAGTACAGTATCTTCAGCGGTACTAAGTAGACTACTCCTCCTTGCGTCGATAACCCTATTCTGGGGGTTTTGACTTATCAATTATCAACTCATCAATTTCTCTTTTACGATCTTCCACCAACCACTCCAGTTTTCCGTAGCGTGGATCGCTTCAGCAACCCGAAAGTCGAGTGAGGTGCGGATCTGGTCTCTCCAGCGCATGGGGCTCCTTCCTCTCCACCTTTTCTTTCCAATCTTTCTTGTGACAATAAGTTTTTGGAGGTTTTCTCCAGGTTTGCGGGCTATGTGTCCAAAGAACAACCAACCAACAAATAGTAGAATAAGGAAGCCAAATAGGTAGACTACCGGTACTTATATTGTAGTATCCAGGGGGGTTACCATGACCTCCCAAATGCAATTCAGTTTAGGTTCCGCTAGTCAATTTTTGACAGTTATTCTATGTAACCGTCACATTGCGATTCTATTTAGATACGGAAACGTGTTTGCGCACCTCTGCGTGAGCTTGGTCTGCGGCCTTTGCAGGCGTTCAGACAGTTGGGAAGCGTAATTGTATCGGAGAGGACTGAAATCGTGACACTCCGGGCCTTCGGCTTTCGCGGGCTTGACGCCTCGGGTTCGGGTTATTAAGATACTAGGGCAGATGGCAGATCACATTATCAGCCTATGATAGTCCACTGCTGGACGTAGGCCTCTCCTGTTAACTATGCGTATAGACGCAATAGGTGGTAAATGCCCATAACTAGGGCAGATAATAGATCTTATTGTGATTAAGAACGTTAAGTTTAAAAGATGTACGTTTGTATGGAAAAATTTGTAGTAGTAAAACATGGTAATATTTTTTGCATTATTCAAATGTAATTAAAATGTAAACTGAACAACTACTATTTCAGCGTTAACTCTAAATAAGGCCAAACACTAAAACTTAATGAAAATAAAACAAGTCTGAGAAAAAGCATTCATGTATTTGCAATAGATCCGATGCAATGGATGATTTTCGATATCCGCATTATCCGGATGCTGAAAATCGACGGATGTTGCAAACCCTAGTTCAGAGCCGCAGAAGATCTGGAAGCAACAACGTAGCTCAAAAAATAGCTGAAGTGAAGTGGCAGCCCGCTGGACATACATTACTCGCAAAACTACCGGTGGGGGAAGTGATTTCTTAGTGGCAAGCATATACTTACTGGTCGACGCAGCGTAGGATGCCTCCCAATATGATGGACCGATCACCTGGTAAAGATAGGTGGAATCCAATGGACGTGGGCTGCACCCTATTTATCCTTATGGCATGCTATGATAGGAGATTTGGGAAGCCTAATGTGAACAGGGCTAGTCCAAACCCAGTTACTGTTGAAAATATTATGTTAGAACATGGTGGGAAGAGAAAACTGATATGTACTGATCAGATGATGGATAAGGTGGTCAATGGTGGTGTTTGATGAACATTTATATCGTATTTATCTAAAGTATGATAACTGATACTATCGAATTCCGCTTTTTTATTCATGTGACCTTGACGCCGATTTCACGCCGAAATCACGCCGCCGCCGCCGACTTTTCAGCAAACGCCGCCGCCGATCATTTTTAGATCGGCGCACACGTCTAATTCGGATATACCCTAATCAGAGGCCCTACCGCGAACAACGAAAGAAGTGTTGCCTCCCTGTCACACTTATAGTGGAATTCACGAGTGCGAGAGAGAGGCAACACTTCGTACGTGTTTCGCGGTAGGCTCTCAGCTATTTATTGTTATCAGTTGTTATGTTACGGGTTCAAATCCTAGCATATGACTTGTAATGTATGTATTTTTTGTTATTATTAGCGATTTAGGGACTTTTTACTTTTTTTTGTATGTATTTATTAGTTTTTTCGGTTTTTTAGACCTCCTTAAACATTTAAAATCAATATATGCAAGATTTTGTTTAGCGACATCTATAGATTATTTCTGTCAAGACTCGAGTAGTGTACTGTTTGACGCGTATCGAGAAAAACGCATAAAAATATGTACGTGCAATAATAGATGGCGCTGAAATCAATTTATTCCAAAAATAGTTAATTTTTTTATTTACTAATTTACTCTTCTAGAAAGGGTGGTTTTGACTATTTTCGATGTATGATGCTAAATTAATTAAAACTGTGCACTAACAGGTAGTAAATATCTGGATTTCAAATAAAACTAAATCTATTACTAGTCAATCGTGCTCCTAGTGACATCTATTGTAACATATTCCGAACTATTTGAGCCTTCTATGAAACAGACCCTCTATATTTGGGTACTTTGTGATGAAAACGTGTCGTAAGCGACATTTTCATTTCAATACTTTTGAAAAATTAAATTAGTAAGCCGAGTTATAGTATAATAATAACATGTCAAGGCTTTAAGATTGACAATGTTTCCTACCAGCTAGCATATTTTATTACGGTAGCTACCATAGAGACACGTAAGCGACAAAAGTAGTCGTTTTCATGGAATGCTCCTTGAAAGTATCAAAACCAGCTGTTCCTCGTATAATAATGACCAGTCAGGAGGTACGAATCTACATATTGGGGAGTGGGCATTTCTTGCATCCCCGGCTGAGATATGTGCCCGTGTCCGAGAGGGTGGCACAGGGCCGGACTGGGGGTGAGTCGGATTCCGGGGAATTTTGGCGAATTTACGTTCACTGTGTTGATACCGATACCTAAGTGGAAGAACCTATGAAATATACTAATGAAATTAGCACTTTTTCAAGTGTCGTTAATAGGTTAGCTAAAAAAAAAGATACTAGCTGCTGAAAAACTAATGCCGATGAACAAAAACGCCAATTTTGTAGATGAGGACTGAATATAATTTTATGTTATGTGAAATTGGGAATAAAGAAATCCAGGATAGCTAGAAGTTGGGTAACCTCGTATGAGTTCTGTCAAAAATGTACCACTGTAAAATACACTCTGAAAAGAAAAAATCATGATCCTGATCATTATCATTAGTTTCTTAGGAGTCAACTTGCGAAAACGCACAGGAGCGCCGTAAAATGCGAAAGTGACGTACTCCGAATGCGACAAACTCAGAAAGCGACGAACTCATAAAGTGGCAATATAAGAATGTGACGTAATTAGAACGTGGCGCTCTCCGAAAGCGGCCTTCTCAGAACATGACATCCTCAGAAAGTGGCGTCTACCGAACTTGACCTATCTCGAAAGGGACTTACTAATAATATGACGACCTCCGCCTAAACGCTTTTCTATGTAAAAAATCGGTCCGGGGAAGTGAAACGTATACTATGTTTCGCTTGCCCAACTTGACTATGTAAAACAGTTTAGTACTGAAACATTTAAATTGTAACCAACAAAATATCCAGTACGTTCCCTAAATAATTACCCCAATATCATTTCCAAATCCGGCCCGACATAAATGCTTAAGATATGCAGATGCGGACCCCAGTGATAAGTTAATACCTACCGTCCGTCCCTACCCTACCCGCAGTATGTGGCCTTATTGAAAACTTAATGGTCCTCTTAGTTATGCTAAGTTATGTGAGCATTGTTGCCAGATTGCACGTATTTGATATATATGTGGTGGTAATGTGTAGCGGAAAATTGGTAGGATACTGTTAAATTGTAAATGGTAGAAAAGAGGCACGGAAGGAGAACTGTTGTGAATCGAACTTAAAGAAGAAAATAATAATAGTACATTTCGATACAAGTGCAAAATTTTTTTTTTTGACGATGGTGAAAGTTGAAGCCCGAGTGAAAGGATGGCGACAATCACCCGAGTTAAAAATAAGTTTTTACACGTGTATCGAACGACTTTTTTCATAACAAGTGCCTTAAAAAGAGAAATTCACACACACGAAGCGTGCACAAAGTTTAGTTTTCCGCACTAGTTAGGAAAAAGACATTACAATACCGTGCGCCAGCAGAAAACGAAAAAAATTTAATAAATATGGCTGACTTTCTAGCATTTGTTGTCTTTGACACATAATCGTGAAACACGTTCGTTGATTTGTATTTACGTTAATACTAACAAACATCAGTCATTCAAAAGTAAAAATGTGTATGCGAATTCAAGGTTTAGGATTTTAAGTAGGTGATAACTGATAAGACCAACAATATGCTCTGAAAGTGCGTGATTATGGAATAATGCATGTTTTTAGGTTTGTTTATATTTTTTTGTTTCTTCTGGCGCACGAATTACAGAGTCCTGAACGAAAGGGGTTACCGGCCAAAGACAGATAGGTCTGGGGCAACCCTATCATCATTATCAGTCTATCGCAGTCCACTGCTAGACATAGGCCTCCCCAAATTCACGCCACCGTTGTTGATCTTCAGCTGCTCGCATCCAGCTCCTGCCAGCCATCCTGCGCAAATCATCGCTACACCTTGTCTCAGGGCGTCCTTGCCGAGACGCGGTCTCCACTCAAGAACTCGTTTACCGCAACGGGATAAAAAGGCAACCCCATATTTTCTAAATATAGGGAAAAATCTTTAGTCTCCTAAACCGTACATCGCATCGTAAAAGCATTTTGTGGGCTGTCCTGTACAAACGCGTGTATATTCCGATGATTTGAGTTTTTTTCGGAGTTATTAGTTAATAATTATTTTTATGAGCAATTATTGACTCCTCTGATCACGAAAGTAAACTTCTATAAAGCCATAATTTTGAGAAAAACCGTGTTTGTACGGGACATCTGTAGACTTTTTCGTGGAGTGCACCCATAGTTGGCGTATTATCAAACCGCGATTAGAACGGGATTTGAAAGTACTGTTGACACGACAGTGTGTAAGTCAATCTAGGATATATTCATAGTTAAACAAATATATTTGTTGTATAAGTTCAGAGATACAATAGATTAATTAATCACTCGCGATTGTGACATCTATAAACAACTCTTTTCTTGATAAATATTGTGTCATTTGTTGTGTCAACAGTACTTTCGAATCCCTTTCTGATTCCGGTTTGATAATAAAAATTGTGAAAGCCTGAGTATAGGTATCGGCACGAGAGTTGAGGTCACGCACACATCAACATGTCATGTAAACACACAGGGAATTTGAAATTAGTGTTCTTTTTTCGTACTGACATCAAACCCAATTGCAACTGTAAGATTGGCCAAAAAGTTTGTTCAAGGGATTTGCTTCAATATTATGACGCAAGTCATTCATTCATTCACTACATTTGCAATTAGTGCTTCATTTGGATGTGTGTGTAATCATTCACCTCAACTATCGTGCCGATTGGTGACGACAATAAGAATACATTTGTGGGTGGTGACTCCTCCTGCGGGTGTCGTAAGAGTCGACTAAGGGATTGAAGTGTCACTGACCATTCTACAAAATTGATGATAGGCAGCAGCGTCATGATAGTCGACACATTACTGCGATCGCCAATCCGCCTGCCCAGCGTGGTGATTATGGCCATTTACCTCCTAATGCGTCTATACGCATAGTTAATAGGAGAGGCCTACGTCCAGCAGTGGACTAATATAGGCTGATGATGATGGTGATCGTGCCGATACCTATACCTATAATGTAGTAGTTCTACATTATAGGTATAGGTATCGGCACGTATTCAGTACTTCCTAGGTACCCAAAAATCCCGATCTATATAGAATTTCATCACAGTTTCGTCAGTAGGTCAAGCAACATGCTGCGACGCGGAAGTGCAACGGGCACATGTTGAAACATGGACGTGAGCATGGACATCATTTCTACGCCCTTTGTGCCGTAAATATGGTCCCGGGTAAGGCTGGGGTTCCACTGATACTTAATTAGGTGAATTTATCTGGCTTTGCTGATACATGTGTCCGTTACTGGTGATTAATATCATAGTCACGTGGGTTAAATGTACGGAGTGGGTAAGAGTACGCAAGCCCACACATTTCAGTCCAAAATATAATTAGGTATGTATTTGCGTACCCATCTACCCATGTATTTTACCCCCCAATACTGTATGAGAAATAATTCTAAAACTTTAGAACCGTAGCCTTTAGAATTGCAAGTAAAATTTGCGAGATTCTAGCGATCGATTGCATCTATTGGTACTCTCTTTGATTTGGTGTTTAAAAAAAGGTAAACAATCTTGCAGTATCTTTCTATTGAAAAATGCATATAAAAATCCAAACTAGGTACTTAATGAATCAAAAACAATGTAAATCACTGTATTTCCTTGTTATATTACGTATATTTGCTAAAACTTAAAAAAAAAAAGAAAATGCAAGATTGTTTATCTTTTTTTTAAACACCAAACCAAATAGAGTATAGCATCAGATCTGATGTTTCTGACGACTTACAAGCAATTGGCAAAATATGTATCGAAATAATTATCTTATAAATTACGTTACAACCTTTTTTATAACACAGAATTAAGGTGCACCTGGGACTTATAGGTATTTTTGAGCATTTTTATTACATCTTATTCTTCCATTGACTGAACAAAGTGGTTTATGAACTATGATGGTCTCAGTTCCTTTTATTATTTGTCGCACTATTACATCACGTGCATGTCAGAACCTTTGAAATGATTTTGATATTGTGACTCGAAAGTAAGTACTTATCGTTAGGCCTACTTTAATGAAGAGTCGTTTGACTTTATCTCTTACATACTCATGGGTATTGGGTAATTTTGTCATTCTCATTAAGTAAGCCAAATTTTTACCCCAGTAGGCCTATAGCCAAGATGTGATTCTGCAATCGTAAACGATAAGCGAAAACTAATAAATGTATGAGAATCACAGATTAAAACGAAAATTTACGTGATCATTCCCATACATTATTACAGTCACGTATCGCTTATCGTATACGATGCTGAATGGCATTTGGCTAGGCCTGTAGAAAGCGGAATCCGCACTCTCAAGCACCAAGTCCTCACCACTTCACATAGATACCAGCCACGTAGGCGTCGCGTGGGCACACACTTCCATACTTATTACTTTCCAGGCGATAGCGAATCATCTAACCAGTCTAACCTGACCCTTCACAACCTAAACTAGAGAATTTCCCATTAAAATTCAAAGAGAAATCAAGGATGTAGAGAGGTCTAGGTAAAATGGTTAAGCTGATTCGATATGGTTCCCGTAGTTTGCCAGATTAATGATGATATAGATGTGTGAAAGTTGTATTGTTATTTTGCGAAATTTGTTGAGATTCTAACGGGCTCGATGTTGAGATTGTTTATCTCATTTGCATTTTAATAGTTTCTTAACGAGCAACATCAATACTAAATTTTTGTACAGTGTCACGTTAATACCAATCCACTGATGAAATTTGGAGACTAACTCGAGTTTTGTAACATAATATTTTATTTATATTGATGCTAGTAAAATACATTCTTCAATGACTAAAATTTAACAAATATCTAGGCGCTAGGGGCTTATCCATTAATCACGTCATAAATTAAAAACGTAGGGGGAGGAAGGGGTCAAGAAAAAAATCACCAATTATCACCATTTGTCATTGGACAAATCTCAAACCTTGAATTCCCCATATTCACATTTCTTGTTAAACTTATTGATATTTATTCGTATTAACGTGAATATACAGCGTGGGTATTTGATACGGGCGAATAATTAATCCAGCTATAATATCTGATCCTACGAGTCGTATAAGATAACCATTTCGTTAAATTTTGTTGTTGATTAGGTGTAATGATTTTTCTAAAGTGCAACCCAGCAGCAATGTATGCCGGCCAACTGACATGAGACTCGTATGACGTTTAGATACTTATGTCTACTTTAAGTAATGTGGCTACCAGTGGATGCAATACATTGCGGGCTCAATTAAAAATACCTTAATTTCTAAAATAAATTTATGTAAATAGGTTCCCTAGGTCCGATAGTAATCGCCACTAAAATATTCGCCCGTATCAAATACACACGCTGTATATATCTACAAACGTGTTTCACGATAATTATGTGTTTAAGACGTCAAATGCTATTGATAGTTAGCCATATTTGTTTACTTGTTTTTAGATTCTAGTGACGATTAATTTCTATACGGTACTAGCTGTGCTACGAGGATACTTTGTTCTGATGTTTATATCATTTCACACCTGCCCAAAAAAGGAGTGTAATGTTGTCAGAATTCTAGTATATGATTGGGTATTTGAGTTTCTTCGTGCCCCTAGAAATACGTAAAGCGTAAGCCGAGTTTGATGTCTTAACAAAAAAAGGCGTAAGAAACCTATCGAGTAGGGGCTCAAAATGCAGAGCTTTGATTACGTATAATATAATTATGTACCTACCTTATGTGTTTGTTCGTTTTTAAATGACTTGCGTTTTTTTATTTTATAAATTGTGGTGGTTTCATATAGTTGAATATATTTTTAGATACCTACCGTTTTAAGTTTATTGGTTAGTATTCATTTTAATATTTGGTTGTAGGTAATTGTAATGATTTGAATAGGTATTTGATTTGAATTGTAATGATTATAATTCTTGAATACATTAATTAATTTTGTTGAGACTACAATATCATACAAATACAATATTGTAACATTAATTAACACTGAAAGTATTCACGCGTCTTTCAAATTAACTCATTCACATTTGCACAGCTGAACTCAACAATTTCAAAACAATATATTATATCCCAATTATAGCGGTTCTATATGCAACGTTACTCCATCACAATCAATTCTCAATACAACTCAACCCAAACAGAACACAACTGTTGTCCAAACTGGCATTAAGACTAAGCAAGGGACAAGTACTCACTTCGCAATTACAGACTGACAAATGTAGGGTATTAGTAACACATGTGACCAAGGCACCTATGGATCTTGAGATCTCTAATTGTAGTTGAGGAATGGTTTTCGGACGTATGGATGCTTGGGATAATGGTCGGAGTTGAGGGACTTGGGTCTTTTGGTAAAGTTCGATAGATATTCGGGCTTAGGGTTGATTTACATGTGTTTTTGTCTAGGGGTCTTAAGATGCTGTTCTTTTGTTTAATTTGTTACAGGGACCGGAATCGGTATTTTAGAAAAACCTCTAAATTTAAAATGTTTCATACTTTTTATGTACCTACTGCTGAATATCTGTTATTTACAATATCATATTTTTAAATTACTCCATTAACTTAAAATTTATATACCGAAGAACGAAAAAGAACAAAATAATATTTATTACTTTTGTGTGGAGAAAATAACGGTTCCGGTCCCTGATTTGTTATTCTAGGTGTTAAGTGGCATGAATTGTATGAAAATATCATATTTCACTACCATTTTTTTTATTACATGTTTTATTTATTCTTAAAAGAGTTATATTGGTTGTTACCATTTTTATAGATCCTGCCATGACGTTTACATATTTTTTGAAATAAGCAATCGCTAGGATTCGCTATTTTACAAGACAAGAATACGCGATAAGTCCGATTATTTGGCATATAAAATTGTTGTAAGAGTGAAAGTTGTGAAACATTAAAACAATTTTAAAACATTATCAGATAGTATTTAGCCAGTACCTAATTACTAGATAAATATTGTGTACTACGGTTAACTGGTAGACAATTTTATAAGACATTAAGTTTGCCATTTGTATACTTATAGGATGCAGCAAATCCGTTAATATACAACGTAGATCTATGTTTGTAAATATTTAAGTGTTCAGCACGAATTATATAGTAAAGTTAATATGGTTGTGTTATTGTGGTATCTAATTAATATGATTGACTGATTTTTAATTATTTGTAATTTGTCTAGTTTTTATTTTCTTATAATTCGTAGAATATGCATGCATTGCGTGATCAATTAATGTGTACCCAAGCGATTTGGTGTCTGTACTGTGTTATGCTTAGGTACCTATACAATATGACTTAAAAAATAAAATTAAAAAAAAAACCTAGGTATATTAATTTTAAATACAATATAATTCATTGTATATTGATTTAAACTTTTACGGTTATTACCAGAGCCCGGAAAATTCATAGCAAAACAAAACACTGTCGCAATCAAACTAGGTTGAGAAACATTTTTTTATCGGCTCTGATTATTACTCATATTTATTATCGGGCTCTGATTATTACTCATATTTTAAAGACAAACGGGTCTTAATCGCGTAAACTTACGTTTAATTTCCTGTTGACAGTCTGCCTGCGACCACGGGTGTAACGTCATGCCCAAAACGTCAGGATATAATTAAACGTAAGTTTACGCGATTAAGACCCGTTTGTCTTTAAAATATAATTCGTTGTATCACTATCCATTCTCCCATTGATTATTAACCTTCAACTACCCCATTTAAACGTGCACATTCACACACAAACAAAACAGACCCGACAAATTTAAATAAAATCAATGCACAAAACAACGGGGAAAACATTATTTGCAGAACGTTAGCAAAAATGCTGAGTTCGGGGATAAATTGCAACCGTACTGGCTGCATCGTCGGCATACATTGTTTGTCCATGAAAGGCTTTTTAGAGATCCCTGGTTATTTTAAAAAGCATCGTTTTCATTTAAAAAGCTTTACTTTATTTTTTAAACTATAAAGCATTAAAAAAAATAAGGACATATTGAAAACAGTATGACATATTAAAAATCTGTATTATTTCTTTTGTGTTACGAAAGTCAGTCATATAATACAAATTATGATTATAGGTAAGTTCATTAGGTTACACAAAAGCGTGTCGTTAAGTTTTGTTTTCATTAAAGTACACTATTTTGGCAATCGAAAAAGAATTATACTGTATTTCGGTATTGTCAGTACTGTATTTCCTCTTGAACCGGTATTTATTTAGCAGAATCGGTATTTATTTAACAGAATCGTTTGTTTGCCTGTTTTAACCCTTTATAGGGCACCGGTCTCTAAAACGACCACCCTACAGCACTATCTTTTTGTATTTTTTTCTTGTACAGAATTTTTCGTACAATATTATGGTGTTGACGCTTGAACCAACGATTTTTTTGAGAAACAACGCAACAAAAATCGGGTTTTCCTATTATTCTAGATAAGATAACGCGGATTTCTTAAATGCTTTTTTATTTTTAAGCTTACATGGACATTTACATTTTTCGTATGACTTAAAACGGGATATTTACCATGTAAATTGAAATGATTGAGCACCCGATAATTCGGTACTGTCAATGCAAATGCCATGCCATTTTCACGGACTAAAATTTCTTAAATGCTATTTAATTATCACTCGTTTCAGTTTATTAATTATTGTTCGGTGGGCTTTAAAAATAGGTACAGTCAAGTGCAAAAATAAGCATCGAAAGAATCCGTTCATAAATATGTTACGACGTTCTTATTACACAGAATTAGAGTGCACTGGGACATATTTTTGAACGTTTTTGTATACCCCTTATTTTGTCTTCGACTGTATGCACCAAATATAGCCAAACATATTTTTTTTACCTATGTTTTGTGTACAATAAAGAATTTATATACATAGATACATATAGCTATTTTGGTCCTTGTTCGGCCACACGTTCAAAAATGTATAGGTACATTATTTTAGACGTGACTGTATATCCTTAATCAACTGTATATCACATTTCAGTGTATTTTAGAGAAAGCCCCAAACTGATAGATATTTACCGGTAATTTTAATACCGGTTTCAATACTTGATTTACGGAACCCTTTCTCGTGGGTTTATTTTCGAGTAACGTTTGTTCGTAGAGTAATTGGTCGTGTATTCCGGATCATGTGAACACACGAGTGGATTGCGAATCACGGAACAATTTATTAAATGGATATTATACAATATTTGCAGAAATAGGAATTATTTAACGACAAAATTAGTTATAATCATTTTCGTAGCTTTACTATGACATTAACCCTTTGGATGATGTTTTTATCTTCAATAACATACATATATTATTAAATATTGAATGAAAAAATTAAGGCAAGAAACTCAACGGAATAATGATTATGCATGTTGTGGAAACCTTTAGTTATGTGTAAAATATTTGAAATTTCATATTTGAATAATAACGTAAGTGCCATGTAACGTGCCTAAGTGCTACTTACGTTTTTTCACCTAATACTTATAATACACCCCATACTTAAATAAATCCGGTCAAATATTGGTAATCTAATCTGGTAGAGTGAGTCGGGAGGTATATCCAGAAATCTGAAATTCTAGTTTCTCTCAAAGGTTTATTTTACTAGTTATGTATTTTTTCATTTGACCTACAACCTATGTGACTGGACATTATAGGAAGCCCACCTACGACCATATCCTTTTTCATACATTCAATTGCTCAAATACTTTCTCTATTTTCAAAATCAATCGATCGTCGCACGAACCATACATTACAAATATTACAATACCTCTCCCATTTCAAAAAGGGCGTAACTACATAGAGTTAGTAAGAAAGTTAGTGCCTTTTCTCTAAGTAGCGAATAGACGCACGCGCACGTTCCCACGTACCTTTGTCGGTCGGCGACAAAGAGCCGCCGACAACAGAAACTATATGAATCAGTATAAATATATCCCGTCATATCCATAAATAAGTATACAGCTTTCAACCCTATATCAATGACTTTAAGATGAAAATGTGTATACTTAGTTATGCCTTCGACTGTATTAAGCCAAGCGAATGAGTACTTTAAAACAATGGATATAGAATTCTTTACATAAATGGAGAAGACCGCGGAAAAATCAAATCATAATACACGAAGCAAAGCGTCGTAAGTGTCACTTAAGTTTATTGAAATTGTGTTTTAACTTTAAGACGTTGAGTGGGATTTTGAAAGTGAAGCTTGTAAAGGTAGCGTATACGTTAGTTCAGCGGGCCCAGTTGACCCCTCATTTAAGGTAGGGCAATTGTTTATCAATATGTTTATGATTAATGTGTATGATGCGGCGTCGTGACTCTGTCCGTCCGTCTGGCAATTAGCGGGGATCACGATTGTTAAATGATATGTGATTGGGCTTGCTAATTTGTTGGATATTGTTTTATTGACCGTTGTGTTTTGGGCGATGTTTGAGAAAGGCGAAAGCTTTTGATTTGTCATCGTATTTGTGTATACCTCCATGGGATGAATCAAATATAAACAAGCATTTTTAGTAAAACGTGTCACTTCACTTACAATGAGGAGTCGTATATTCGTTAAGTAAATGCTCTTATTAAGGTAAGCGACAAACTGGGACATTTTACTTTTACATATTAAGTGCTTCATGAAGTGATAAGGAAAATATCATATTTATATCTGCGAAGATATTCAAGGCTGTGTGTTAAGTTCCCAACAAGTATTGGACCAGCGTTGGGATCGCGCAAAATAGGCACGGTTGAAGTTGTTACGGAAAATGCCCAAAATAAATACAATACAAATCTCTCTTTCATCTCTTCTTTGTCGATATGCTCTTGGCAGAGTAGTCGTGGTCACGTCATGTCGAACGTTTTATTATTCTGCGCCAATTGTCCCTGGCCGACGCTTCTCTTGCACAATGCACAATTGCACATGTGTTAAGGGGACAATACATATAATACCAGAACTCAAAAATATGCTTAAAAGCTCATAAACGCCTGTGAATCCAAAAATATCATATACGGCTTGCCAACCTTTTAGTGTAAGAGGGCCAAAGCTTTAACAGTCTTTTGAAAGCCCTTTAACAGAATCACATGTAAAAAAACACTGCCAAAGAAATTTGAACTCAACCCGTTCACTTCAAAGGTTTTTTTTTCGTAAAATTGTCATGACAAAGCATGACCCCCCACATACCGCCTTATTCTGCAAGTCATGACCAAATGAGTCGATCCTATTAACGATATGAGATAGCATCGCCTGTCTGAGGGCTTTGGGAAACAATTAAAGTTTTGATTGCGGTTTCAGAATAGGTGCATGTGGATATTTGGAGTTCTTAGAATGGATTTCTGCTATTCTGATATGAAATTGGCGCTTTTGGTCATGGACTTTAGTTGATCCCTAATTTATGTAATTATAAAATGAGTGCCGTGTGGTGATGGCAATAAGAATACATTTGTCGCCACCCCAACTCCTCTTGCGGGTGTCGTAAGAGTCGACTAAGGGATTGAAGTGTCACTGACCATTATTTGATAAAAGATTGATGATGGGCAGCAGCGTCATCATAGTGGTCACATTACTGCGATCGCCAATCCGCTTGCCCAGCCTGGCGATTATGGGTATTTTCCTCCTAATGCGTTTATACGCATAGTCAATGGGAGAGGCCTACGTCCGGGAGTGAACTATCATAGGCTGATGATGATGATGATAAAATGAGTATAACTTAGATTTATATTTTTTATTTTCTATAGTGCACTGTGTAACAAAGATTTTTTTCATACTAATAATTGCTTTTTTTAAAGTAATATACAAAAATAAGATTTCAAAACAACTCTTGCCTTATGCTGCCGGTTCATGTTTTTGGGATAGGTATAAATGTATGAAAGTACCTTGTCTTACGAAATAGATATATACATAACACGCCTTAGAAATGTCTAATATTACTGGAAAAATTTGGTTTATTTTGATTTTCATATCAAAAAAATATACACAAAATACATTGTAGGGTGGTTGACCCTATAGTTGACCACGCACCGGTTGTTTACCACTTGTGTCTTTAATTCTCAATAATAAGATTTCCCGCCCATGGCCGTTATTTTTTATGATGGCCATAGGTTTTGACAACTATATCGGATCAACCAATCACGTCACCCGCTAGAAAAATAACCACATAGTAGCCAATAACTACGTTTTACTTTCGCTTGTCGATGTCAGTTGTCATTCAACCGCCATTATAATAAGGAACGTGTTTCGGCAGGTAAGACTATTTTCATTGAATTTATATGATTTTTGCATGAATTTTGCTATAATTGTGTGTTTTATAATTAATTTAATGGTTTAATTTAACGATTTTAATGTAATTTCATGTGTCTCGGCTATATTTCAAATATTTTTTTGGCAGGTTAACTAAAGGTACATAATTTGTTTGTATTTCCTAAGGTTGACCAGTTGGTTAACAATAGGCTCCTTGTACAATTTTTTTTTTCTTGTCTTAAAATTGCTTTTTTCATATCTGTGGAATGTTTCGAGACCCCACTAACTAGTTTCTGGTTGCTATTGCCGTGTTTTCAGTAGTTGACCAGTGGTTTGCCATTGGTACTGCATACAAAAAGATTTTCTTTCCAGTTGTTGACCAGTGTGGTTTGACATTGGTACTGCATACAAAAAGATTTTCTTTCCAGTTGTTGACCAGTGTGGTTTGACATTGGTACTGCATACAAAAAGATTTTCTTTCCAGTTGTTGACCAGTGTGGTTTGACATTGGTACTGCATACTATAAATATTTTCCTAAGATCAACCAATTCCATTAAAATAGTTTATTTTCTACTTGTTTTAGATTAAAAATTAAAGAATGAAAAAAACCAAAGTTGTGACTGTTTAAGTGATCTCTGCATATGCTAGCTTAAGTTTTGTTGAAATATGTTTTTTTCTAATGTTTAATTTTAAAATTACCAAGACTCATGAAAATATTATTGATATTAATTAGTGTAATAGTTTTCTTTATTTTAAATACAGATGATTATATTTTAAAAAAACCTTCTGATGTCGTAATGTTTCTTTTTATCCCTTGTTTTAAAATTTGGTCAACCTTTGGTACAAAACCTGTCAACAACTGGGGCCAGCTGGTCAAACTAGGGTACAATCCCGAATTTGAACTTTTAAATTCAATAATAAAAAAACTAATAGCAATTAAGGGATTTCCTTTTGAACAAATACTTTTATATACATAATGTATCATATAAAAAATAAACTAGTAATAAACATTGATATAATTATGCATGACAACACTTTAAAGTCAAATTTTCTCCTTAATCGGTTTGGAACCGGAGCATCCACCCTATATGGAAAAAAGACTTCACAAAATTCTCCATACAAAACGCCAATTTCATAGGTAATGAGTAATGACCTAATATTAGCTAAGGCGGTAGCGATTCGCGAGGGATGCCTCTCAGTAAATCGTATCGTACTGGGCCTGCTATGCTATTCTCTTATTCACACATTCGACGCTGCGTTCGTCAACGAGCTCGACGTCGAGACAGCCTTGTCTAAGATCCTAGCTGTTTTATTTGATATTAGGAATCGAGACTGTGAGCGAGGTTGTGGGCGAGTTCGTCGCTGTCTTTCGTTAGAGAATACGAAGTTCGTACATTAAACGTAAAACTGTCGTCGCAGTGTAGTTCCAGCTCACGCCGCATTAGTCGCCGAGCACTAGTGTCATTTAAGTACATTAGTGAATACTATTTTTAGGCTGCCGCAGCGCTGACACAGCGCTGACAGCAAGGCGGTTTCCTTAGTGGATAACACTGCTGAAACGAGTCATCGTCGAGTCCGTAATTTAATCTACAAAAACCTAAAATGTTATTAGGGTCACACTTAAATACGTAAACATAATTTGAATCTTCATTTTCAGTTGTTGAACTGTAAAGGTGCATTTAGACCAAAGGAGCATTCGCTCATTCTATCCCCCACTCTACGAAATTCGTTCGTTACATTTCGGTTGATTTCATAGAGTGGGGATCGTTTGGTCTAAATGCACCTTAACTATACTTAAGAATTAAGGAGTGGAAAATATTTAATAGGTATAGGTACCCATAATTTTTTATTTATTTCCGAATGTGGTCGTTATAGACAAATATGGTGGTCGATCCGGGAATCGAATTCATAACCCTTTGTGCTGCAATAGGGCAGTGCTTATTCAATTATAATACAGGGTGTAACAAAAAAGGCGGTGGTCCATTTAAGGGGATGTTCGCAAATAATTGTATTTATGTAAGGGAAAACTAGGAGAATAAACATACTTCCCGCAAAAATATAGTTTCTTTTGTAAGACAGGCTTATCAATATTCCCAATTTTTTTTCAAATTACGTCTTCTTTTTGTAATATAATATATTTTTTTCTGCCCTCCGGCCGGCAAACAACACATTGCCGGTCACTGCGCTAAACTAAGTTGCCGCCTGCTGGCTCCGTTGAGCAGAAAAATAGTATAACGACCTTGGCATGTAATCTACTAGGTATTAACGTAAAATACTTCTACAATTTTTCAGTGAGACAAATCAATAATATTTTTGAC
>JALPQI010021097.1:0-14861 GCA_025490895.1 Thaumatotibia leucotreta
TTAGCTTATTATAAAGAATATTTGATCATGATTTGATCCATATGCGACAAGGATTGCTTTGACGTCTGACTGACTGACAACTCACGAAAGCAGTGCAGACTTGTCACTGCATAAATCTATCTCAGGTTATGGCAAACTATTCAAAATGGTTACATTTCTTTACAATATTGAAATATGACTTATATTTGTAATAACACATTGTTAGGTAATGAATGAAGGTTGCAGGAGGACATTCGTAGGAAGTTTGGTTGGATACATAATAATTGCACTTAAAACGAATCGATAATAGTGTAAGATTTGGTGAACACTGAAAATGTCACGAAGCAAGGGTAAATAATTTTTGCGTACTAAAAGTTCCTTCATTTTGTAAGACTAACGTGGATACATCTCTTTGTAGTTGACTGTACAAAAGTACATTCAACTATGTGATACCAAATGTTGAAAATTTATTCAGTTTAGCCATTAATTCAAACAAATTATAACATCGTCCGAATCGTAATAATTTGTATGATTAATGTGAAACGTATTATTTATTGTCTTAAAGGTTCAATTTTCTAACTTTCGCACACAGTATTTTCAATTACACAGTGTCATTAAATAAACCTACGTTTGATTAAATATTCGTACTTAGAAAATAATATGCAAATCACACAAAACCGTAATTCAGTTTGTATAATTTTAAAGGAAGTCTTTGTTATATATCTTCGGAATTTATATTAATACAAAATACGATCTCATTGTCTGAAGATAGTACCAAAGACTTCTTGACAATACTGTTACCACGAGTGTCGATTTTCTTTAATTCTGTTTAGATGAGAATCATAATTATACATTATTCAGGGATACCATGTCGTCGGCTTATTTGAAACAAGACAGACTGCTTAGAATCGCAATAATTATACGTTTGGATTCGAATGTACTTTCACGATTGAAATAAAAAAAAGCATTTGATCTTACTATTTAAATGGTGAAAAAATTGGATTAATAATGTATAATTATTTCGGTTGTGAATATCCCAATAGCTCCAAGTAAGCAAGCGACACGGTAAGCTGATCATTTAAGATTTATATTACTATTTGCGTTACGCGTGATATTCAAAACTAATAATAAGAATGGTATGATAGTGGAATTGACTGCAAGCAATAAATTTTACTAGTATTCATTGCACTGACTAGGGAACTTAATTCTGACGTGCCATATGTAAAATACGATGTGGTGCTAGCGGTGACACCGATTGATTCTACCACGTAATACTCAAGAATGAATAGGGATTAAAAGAAATCAGAGGGTATTGACAACACGTTGTATGAAGGAATGTATATTAAAAAGTAAAATTTTTAGAAACGCGATGGCTGTCGATACGAGAAGTCTCAAATGTCATTAGCAATAATATTTGTACTTATAGGCTGTAAGTACTTAGATTCAAAACAATATAAAAAGCAAAAAAATATTAGATTCTGTCCTGTTTCCCTTTTCAACAATCCGTATATTTCTTGCGATAGTTGACATTTCTAAAAGAGACAATAAATTTATTATTTTTATCTAAATACGCCTAATTTTATAGGATTCCGTGTTAGAATTATATTTTCTTATTAATAGTAAAACTCTCAAAAATCATCCAGTATTCTGATATGCATGTCATTTTGTAGATAGTTAAAGAATGCACTGTTGTATATACAAAACTAGGTAGGATGTTTGAAACAATCATGGCACTGACTACGTATACAATCTCGAACACTCCTCGCTGTCTCTATTTTTCTATCCTTTAAACGTAGCTTGCAACTATCCTCGTAGTGTCGTCGACATAAGGTTGAAAATGTCAACCTTACAGTAACGATGACGAAATGAACTGCTGTATGATAGAACTAAGAAGACGCTAGAAGTCGATTTAATGATACGTTAATAGTTCGATATATTTGTATTGTGTGTTTACTGTAAGATACATTTTGAAACTTGCTATAGCAATGTGTTGAAAATTTTCGAGCTTGGCTTTTTCCTTATATTTCTTGTGAAGTTTAGATACTGTTTACGTCTCGCTGTTAGCTTTCGGGGTCATTTACGTTGAGATTTTTGTCTCGACGGCGTTAGGTAGATATAAAATAAATTGGGAATCGCCGCGAAATCCACGTCATCCTATTGATATCCTCATTTTGAAGTAGTGTAGACCTGCATTGTTCCACGTGCCATTGCGACGAACAAGTATATGTAAATAAGCGGGTAATAAGGTAGGACGACCACAGTGAGTAACGCAACGCAGTCAATTTCCGACTCCCGGCGACTGGGACTTGCCACTCATGTAGCGGACGCAGAGTACCTATATATTAATATATTTTTGTGTATAGATATTTTTCTGTCAATAAACTGCATAATTTAGCTGTAAGTTGTACGTATAGGAGCGTGTAAGGGTTAAGAACGTAGGAAAATGGTATTATGTGATAAATGTAATACGAATACCGTTTATTTGTTTTGTAACACTTAAAATGTTTTATTGATAACGATATGCCTATTATAAACATGTAATATTAAAATTAGGTTTTCATTTATGTATAAGATTTATTAAACTGGGATAATGTTACAAATTGTATAAAAAATCTTATTAAGGATTATTCAGAAAGATAGTAATGTTACTGTTGTTATAGCTTTATGTAAAAAACCAAAAGTGTTATTATGTTTTTAAGA
Organism: Thaumatotibia leucotreta; assembly: GCA_025490895.1. NCBI lineage: Eukaryota > Metazoa > Arthropoda > Insecta > Lepidoptera > Tortricidae > Thaumatotibia > Thaumatotibia leucotreta. The sequence continues at coordinate 2,680 of JALPQI010021097.1, forward strand.
TTGAGAAACTAAAATGTTACGTGAACCGCACCGGGGCTAGATAATGAATGCCAATGTGTTGAAGTCCGAAACGCATCAAATGTCCGAGGATTATTGGTTTTTATTTAGTTAAGATATCATTTTATTTTTATGTATTTTTATCTAGTTCAATTTTACTTGGCAAAATTGTTATGTATTTAATTCAGTATTGGTTATTATTATTAAGTATTGTTTGTGTAAGAAAAGCTGTTTACGCATCATCGGCTATACAATTGTATAGAAGCTTAAAGTAACATTTCAGAGTCATGGTACAGAAATTTTTATCAACTTCATTACCTAAGTGGGAACACTGTCAGTCAATAAATGTTAACCTTTTGACCGCCGTGAATTTGTCATCGATCCTGCTTGCAGTTGAATGGGACTTACTTCTACATTGTAAAAAACAAAATGAGACCTTTATCTTATTTATCAGACTGGCAAGGTAAGCTGGATACTGATTGTCTGATATATCAGACTATGGCGGTCAAAAGGTTAAATGTATTTGGCATACAGTGCATCCACTAACATAATATTTGGTTCATCTTTTACCTAGATTATCTCATCTACCATTAAGTATAACATATATTCTTACTTATGCTTATTTCATGATTTCCTGGCTATTGGTTTATCGGTAGCTATTTTCATAGTTAAAAAAATCGCTCAATGTGAAATAAAGTAAAAAATGTTCTCATGTGGTACTGTGTCGATCTTCAAGCCTTAAGTAAAATCCAGGAGTAGCTAATATAATATGCAATATGATTTTTTTTAATAACTCCTCCTTCAAACTTTTACTAAGAAAATTATGACTGACATCATATGATGAAATTAAAAACATTTTCTGTATCAGTCTACCTAGCTATTTCTGGATCTGAACACAGTAAACATCTATCGAATGTGCTATTCCCTATTGAAGTTACGTTCTTACGTATAGTCAGCATCAAAAATGTTGTAACAGTCAAAGTCGTAAAGTATTGTTCGGTACACGTACGACACGTACCTATGGCATTTTTCCATAGTATATTTTAAAACTATAACTTCCTATGGGAAATTGTTGTATGCTGCGTACATCGTCGAATAGGCGACCATCAACTAAACTACGCATATTTTTACGCGAGAAGATATGACACGTGCCACATTAATGCCCACCTTTCACCACCAGCGAAGGAGTCATTAATGGGTCCGTTTCACGTCTGTTAGCAAAGTCTTACCCCCTTAATCATAAATGTCTCCTAACTTAGCAAGCCGCTAAGTATTATTTGTCCCGTTCACTCTTAACAATAGGTATGTCTTCAAAACCGAAAGGGATAAACAATACTTAGCGGCGTGTTAAGTTAAGGAGACTAGACGTTTATGTATAATGCGGTTAGTATGTAGTTTACGATTGCTGGAGCCACCAGCGGTGAAAGTTAAACGGAGCCATTAATGAGTCCGCTCCGCTTACAGTGGAAGGTTGGCATAAGCGCCACTTGCACCATCCAGGGCTACACGCTAACCCGGAGTTAAACGTCCAAATATAAAGGACTTAAGCTGTTAACCCCGGGTTAGCTGGTAAATCTGGTTTATGTAAGTAGGCCTAATAAGAAAACATATTATGTGTAAACAGCTTAAAAGTCCAAAGCAACCGAGTAAGCAAGCAACAGCTTCAATAAATGTACAAAACATGCTATTTGTTGACTATGTCCACCGAAACTTTTGTATATAACAGACTCATTAAATAATAATGATGACTGAATTGTTGTGTTATTGCGCCTTCCCATAAAAACAGATACGCTTTGTGGTTTCGTTTCCATTATTTTCGGCGTTTTTATTCATATGATGTCTATTATTTCTCACTTACCTACCTACAGTCGGTATTATTAAACATATCGGAGCAGCCCAGCCACGGCGCTCAAAAATATCTGAACATACACTTAAAAATTCCTATAAATCTTTGGTAACAAAAAACCTTTTCATACAAACATTTTTAAAAGTTTTGGCAAATGTGGTGGATTTTGTTCAACATCATTCACTCTACCAGCCTAAGTACCAATTTTTATCAATATGTAAGAATAAGTGATCCAAATGTACAAACTTTTTGAGTAGGTACTTACTGCCTAATAGGAGTCCCTTCTCCTTTCGTCATCATGGCAAACGCTGAAAATAATTCCAATTGGCTGACTGTAGAGTCTCCATCACAGGGTTACTTTTCCACCGGTACCTACAACACATTTTACCATATCATTGGTATCAAGTATCAATAATTGATCAATTTATCAAATAAAATTAACACATTATTTTTTATTTTTTTATTAATTTAACCTTGATTCGAATGAAACAATGGGCGCACTAATTACAAGACGTCAACGATGCGGTATGACGAAAGCGGCGGGAAGGGGTGATCCAAACTGCCATGCCGCGCGCGATGACATTTTAAACTTAAACAAATACTAGTTGACAGTTCATGCGTTGTGTTAGTTATGCACGTCGATAATACGTCTACATTTCTTGTTAGATTTGCGGATAAGTTCGAACGTTAATATTTTTTTTAGTTTTTTGTTCCAAAGGGTTAGTAACAAAAAATGCTAGTATTTAGCATTTTGGACTACTATTACGTAGGGGAAGGTAGCCCAAAGAGGGCATAGCGCCCAAAGAGGGCACTGGATTTTATGTTGCCATTTCAAAATGGAGCGTGTTTGTAACACGTGACAGTACTCCCCGCCATACTCGCGCATCTCGTGTCATTCGTCCGGCTAATCTATGAGCACACCGTTACGGTCTCTAACAAAAACATGTTTTTTGCGGCTTTTTGAAAAATATTTCAAGGCGTGAGTCATGTGTTTTCTCATTTTCGATGTTTGCAATGCTGTCATCAATACCTGTTACTTATTAATTAGTTATCTGGCCGTAATACTCTTGCATTCAACTCCTCGTGTCTCAACATTTTGAGGGTAGATTTTGCTTCCATTTTATAATTGACGAAAAAGGCAAAGCGGGCAGGGTAATATGGGCACTGTCCGCTTTGCCCGGTGTGTTTTTTTACAATGTAAATTTAGTTGAAAACTGGTATATTTATAAAAGTAAGTCTCCCAGCATACCAACGTCCCAGCAGGAACGTTTTTATGAATGCGACGAACTTTAGAGGACCTATTTGTCGAGGACTGGATTAAATGTAATGACTGCGACTCGTGGGCTCATGTATCTTGCACGTGAGGTCCAGAAATCAGGTCCTTTTATTGTAATATGTGTCAGGAAATTGAAATATATTTAATATTAAAAAAGGTAAGTAATAGGTGGTAATGCCTGAATTATATCCATCGTCATCATCATCTCAGCCTAAAGACGTCCATCACTGTACATAGGTCTCCCTCAAATATTGCTACAATGACCGGTCCTGCACCACCCGCATCCAGCGGACTCCTGCGACGTCGACTAGGTCATCAGTCCAGTCCACCTTGTGGGGGGGCATACTCACGCGCGCCTCCCGGTACGTCGCCTCTACTAGAGATACTGTCCACCCCAACAGCCATCGGTTCTACGTGCCATGTGCCCTGCCCACTGTCACTTCAGTTTTGCGATTCGGAGAGCTGTATTACTTTGGTTCTGTTGCAGATGGCCTCATTTCTAATACGATCACGCAGTGAGACTCCTAGCATAGCCCTCCTCATTACCCTTTGGGTGACTTCGCTTTGACCCAGCCCATGCCCGTTTTGCCCTAAGCCGATGCCCACTTTAGGCCCCCCCCCCTAGGGCAAAGCGGGCAATCGTAGAGGTTTTTTAAATTGCGTATAATTCTTTTGTTTACCATTTTTAGATAAATGAAGCCTTCCTCCATCGAAAAGTATTAAACAATGTACCTTTTGGGAAAAAAAAGAATAAGCTAGCTAGGTTAAAAACCACTTTTTTTTTCAACTCTCCCTTAAGGTGCCCTCTTTGAGCCACCTTCCCCTATGTTCATTTATTGTACTGGTGGAAAATTAACCCTGTATATCGAGGCCATCACGATTCTCCATATATCTAAACATGCACTCTAACCCTATGACAATACATGCCTGACAATATTTTTGAGTACAGTCAGTAGCAGATATTGCTTAGCGGGTAGACCTGTTCACAATGATCTTAACACACTCTTAGCAATAAGGTCGTGCCCAGTTCATTTTGAACACCCTGCCCGCTTAGCAATATCTGCTGCTGACTGTACCCTGATGGCGGAATGTACATGTGTTGCATAAATCAGACAGCTATATCGGGGCACTTATTTGAAAACAACTCTGAATCAACATGCTATATTTGTTGACAAACCACGATCTAATCAGGTCAAGTTAATGTGCTAGTTAATAGATATATTAAGATCTGTTTTGAAAACAATTTGATTAGCCGCATAAACAGCACTATCAAAACACTATTAACTCAAAATATATATATTTTTTAGTTAAGGGTATATTTGAGATCTACGAACTTTGTAGATCACGAATAATGAATATACCCTTAGCAAAAAATAGATAAATTTTGAGTTAAAACTGTTTTGATCTAGGTGTGCGTATCAAAGCCATACTATTACTTTAATATAACACTTGTACTATATTAGGTAAGGCTGAGCCAAACCGGAAGTGTGTGCACCACGTGCGCGTGCGCAAGCGGTGTGCCAACTACTATGACATTTCCGGTACAACGCGCACAAAAATGAATAGTCATGCAGTGACACTACAATCTCTTGTCGACTCTTAGGCACTGGTCTCACCGCGAGCTACTAACTTATGAACTATCGGCTATAAACACGAACAAAAGATATGCACTCGCGTGTAAATAAAAGAGACACGGCGATACTCGCCCGGTGGTGATAGCTGATTAACAGACATCGGAATTCTGGTAGCATTTTAGAGCTGTCATAGAGACTTCTCGTTTATCGACTACCGATTACGAGTATACAAGTATATCGATAAATGCAGAATATAATGCAAAATAAATATGATTATAAATAGAAGTAAACAACAGGCGGTCTTATCGCTAATGAGCGATCTCTTTTAGATAACCTTTGGATATTAACTTTTAGGAAATTATAAATATAAAATAAAATATTAATATTTTAGTAATCCTTATTAATATTTGTGGATTTCTTATGGCTATTAAACATTTTTCGGAAGAAATTGCTACGAGAATTGCTATTTCAGATATTCAGCCATTCAAAAGTTATCTAAACGAGATCGCTCATGAGCGATAAGACCGCCTATTGTTAACTTCTACTTGTAATCATAATTATTTTACATATGTATTTATCAATATACATATGTATAATAGGTAATCGATAAACGAGAAGTCCCTATGACAGCTCAAAAATGCTACCAGAATTCCGATGTCTGCTGATTAGGCTGGGAGAGTATCGCCGTGTCTTTTTTATTTACACCGTAGTGCGTATCATTTGTTCGTGTTTATAGCCGATAGTTCATAGCTTAGTAACTCGCAGTGAAACCAGTGCCTTGCGATCTCCACGAGAAGAGTTGGGGCGGTAACAAATGTATTCTTACTGCCGTCACCACGCAGCCTGTGCAATACATCTACGTATAATATACCTAAATACGTATTGGATGCGCGACTATTCGAAATTTAACTGTATTCCTCAAAAGTAATTTATGATAATGATATAATATTTTACACTTTGGTTGGCTTCAAGTAAGTTTAGTAGCCACTATACAAGTATGGCATGTGTTACTAAAGGCAGAGACTCATTTAGGTGTGTGGAATTTCATCAGAGGTCGATAAGGTAAACCATCAGACTTATCTAGTACTTATTTGAGTAACGGGAAAATTATCAGATTTATGAGCTTAGGTATCTAACTACTTCGTTATCAACCTAAATTAAGTATGTTATGTACTACCGTCTTAATTTGCGCTTTGAGTGATAGGTAAGTACTATACAAAATTAATATTTTTATTGGGTCCTAAACAAGTGTTTAAAAAATAGGTAAATGCATAGAACTGTCGAAAATTACATTGAAATAATAGTTGAAGCTGTGAAGCATAATTATTTCGATAATGCATCCAAGATAGTGGAGCGGTTGCCATGCTGATGATTAGAATTAAATTAGAGATGTAGGTAGGTACTAAAAAAAACAAGGAACGTAAATAAACTAGCAATATTCTTCCATGAACTCCAACATTATTGTAATATCAAGTCATATTTCAGGACGTCTTATCAAAGCGGTAATAAAATTCATTAAACGATGCAATGCGGGCCAATGTCTCGTGTTCGGCCGATTACTGGCGATCTAATAATGGCAGCGGCGTATGCGCAGACAAGTTGTCCGCAAGATAGTTCACTCTCGTGTATTGGAGTGACAGGCAAAAATAATCTAAATAAATACCTACACTAAGTAACTGTTTTACTTTATGGAAAATACGAACTAAGCGAGACTCCTAGCAGGTATTTACATATTTTTAGAAATCGGTCGACTTATCGAGATATAGGTACCTAGTTTATTATGTATTCAAAACCAAGCAGGTAATTCAGCGAAGAAAAGTTTCCAGCATTATCTATTTAGATTTTTGTTTTTTTATTTTTATTTTAATAAAGGAAGTTGTGATGTTCATAAATAATAAACATATCGTTTCCAGATGCAACTAGATGTGTTCTGAGTATTAACAATGCCTACATATATTACCTAGTTATTAATTTAATATATTCATATTCCCAAGATATATGTAATTTTTATATAGGTACCTAATTAAGTAGACCGGATTTAATAGGTGCCATGCAACCGGAGATAACATATTATATTAGGTATGTATCTACTTAGGCATTATTAATACTCAGAACATACTTAGTTGCATCTGGAAACATTGATATATTAGAAGTGCTCTATCTTGTTATTATTACGGCCTTGCCAACGTTATTTTATTGACCTCCGCAAATTAGTGGCCGTCTCGCGAAACAGGTTCACTTATTACATCAGTAGTTCAACACTTTCAATTGTTTCCGACGACCTTACACTAAGCAGCATACTATTGAATGTGATTGTGATGCATATAAAAGGCGAACACGTATTATCTCTCATTATCAAGTTATTCAGAATTTCCAAACCCTTGTACGTCATTTTTACACATTTGCGTAGTAGCTTACGTCACAACACAACGCAACGAATATTAAAAGCCATTGAGAAAAAAATCAACTAATGATACTTAAAGCCTACGTCACTAAAAGTTCGGTTCCGGTAAAAGTTCGGTCCAGGTTGTACACGATATCAATAGGCTCGGCTCGGTGACTTTAAGACGACTTTGGTACTTACGTTTCAGATACAATTTCGGACGTGTCGCTTGTATGTTGCCGCTATACCTAGTATGGCAGTGGCAGCGAGCGGCAACTCACAGCCGATGCGTATGACACGGGTATGAAACGTAATTCACCTGAGATGAGAATCGCCTCTATTTTTTTTATTCTGTATGCATTTGAAACACCCGAAAATGTTTTCCTTCACGACGTATCAAAGCTAAAGCTTTGCTGATGCTTTAAAGCAGTAACTTCGATGACTAAGGTTTAAGGTTAGGATGAGTAAGGTTTTTCATCCCCGAATGATATATAACTGTCAGATAAATGTTAGCTGTCCTTTTCTTGTATATGCCTGGGGAAAAGGATAGTGATAATTCTATCTGACGGATATAGGTATTTATCGGTGGATTGTGAAACAGGCCGTAAAGGTATTTAGTGGATTTTAAATAGTGTTCGTCCTGGTCTGGATGCTTAGCCAAGTTGCCAATCGCTAACGCTTAGCAGCGTATCGTAGTTTTCCCTCTCTGTCAATCTTTCTTATGAGTGCGACAAAGACAGTTAGCTGCCTTTCGTTTACGATTGACGATTAAGCGTTGGCGATTGGCAACTTGCCTAAGCACCCTGGTTTCATTTTTCCTCCTCAAGAAAGTTAATTTTTAAAACAAGTTTGAATAGCTGATTGTTCATTGTTCTTAGTGGAATATCCAGCGGATTTCAGGTATTTTTTGTCAACTTGGCGACTAATACAGGGTCAATTAAAACAATACCTGCACCATGACTTTACTGTGGCCGTAAATGGTCGCGTTTGCATAACTTACTTTCTATGATGTTTGCTCAGGCGATGTTCTATCGGGTAAAACCGTCTTGTCATTTTTGAGAATTTTATTATGAGAGATGAGACAATGAGCAGGGCAATAGGGCAATAAGATCAAAGCAGCGTAGGTATACTTACTTACTGGCTTGGCTCAGTGACCCAAAGAGGATCTTGGCCTCCGAAACGAGAGCACGCCACTTGTCTTGATCCAGCGCGATTTCCCGCCATAAATCAGCATGGAGTTGATGCAGGTCTGCCTCAACTACGTCGCACCAGCGGTAGGTAGGTACCTCACACGCCCTACCGGTCGACGTCCGGTTGGCCTCCCGAAGTAAACTTTTGTGACTGCCCGATCCTCTCCCATTCTGAGTAAGTAAGTGACCGAGCCAACGAAGTCTGTAAGATTTATTTCCGCCCAATATGTTGGGTTCGGCAATCAATTCCTCGATCTCGGTAATCTTCCGGATCCTCCAGGTATCATGGTCTCTTCTAACAGTACAGGTACACGTATTTGGGTTATTGCCCTATACTTAAATCCGGACAAAATGTTATAAGTCGAACTTATTAACATTGTTTTATCACCTTAAGCAACTAACAGTTAAATACTATCTATAGGATGTAGATAAAATCGTGCTACTAAAACGGGTCCATATTGGCACTTATACAATTTTTTCTTCGAATATTTTTACTAATACCGTTTTTTACTCATAATCATCATTATTCCGAAAAAATTTTCTCATACTTTTTTTCTTACTAAAAATCATACTTCTACCTACAATGTTCATAACGATTTTTATTTCGAAATTTTATCCTCCTAAAGTCGTCAAGTAGATTAATCTATACTCATAAAGTTATTTGAAATAAATTGTTTATTTATAAACATTTTCCCATTAGGTTCACTCTGTTGTGGTATAATTCTTTTATGAATAACATAAACTATGTAGTCATAATGGGCTTTCTGCAGAAACTGTTGTGACATACTCAACTTTAGCATATTTCTTTGTGGCAGATTTGAGTTGTTCGAATATTATTCGAGCATAATTTCGATGCTCCTATTTATGATGAGGCATAATCTGGATGTGCATAAAAAGTATCGGCATAGTTTGTTTTAGCATAACAGAGAAGGAATAATTACAACCTCTCAATATAATCGAGGTAGTAGTAATATTCTATACGTTACTTACTGTGTTACTGAGCTGAGTACTTTCTAGGTTGCTAAAAAAAAATAACCTCGAAGACTAAGGCGGGAGCAAAGCTCCCGCCTTAGTCTTCTAACCTAACCTATCCGAGTCGGATCTGCCCCGGAAGGTTTTGTTCGCTCGCTTCGCTCGCTCACTGCAGAAATGTTCACCCTCACAACAAATTCTGCCTGACGAAAAAGGCAAGTTTCGAACATGTGGCTACATGCCAAAAAAAAATGCAAATCTAATTTCTGTCTTATAACACTCGGCGTAATTAATGATATGCCAAGATAGTTTCGGACAAAATAATATTCGAAATATTGTTATTTAAGCCAAGTGATGTTTCTGTCTCATTAAGTTGATGCCAAAATAGATTATACCAAGTCTGGTATGTCCTAAGCGTTTCGGACAAAAAAAGTTCAGAGGGAACCCGTTTAGTACATTACCTACTCTGCCACAACCTGATTTGTGCAGGTAGCTAGTTTACAGTAATAGTACGATTTATATTTAATTAAACAAAAATAATTCATACATAAAACCAGTACAGATAAAAATAAATACCTATAACATTAGAATATATAGCATAAAATAAGTATAGTGAAAAATTATATAAACATAAAAGTTAGTACTAAAAATATGTATGAAAAACGATATTATGAACATAAATAATTCTATGTGATGATGATTATGAACAAAGATTATTCTAAATACCGATCATTATGAAATTAAATTGTATAAGAAAAATTTTCGGAGTTCCAATAATCTAAGTTGCAATTTTATAAATACTTTGGCGCACCCTACTAAAACACACGTTCACGTCTCTAATCAATATTATATACCTATCCTACTATTTAATTCAGGTTTTTCCAAAAGTCTGATATCTATAGGTGTATAATAGACGACATAGACGTACATACGAGTATACCATAAGGCGTTGGACGTTATTACTGATAAATAAGTAAGTGGAAATTGTGACGTTGCCGTACTGGTGCTAGAGAATAAGTAAATCCAGTAAGAAGGTGAGCTTTTTCACTATTAGGTATACTCAATTATTGTGAAATTAAAAAACCTTGATTATAGTCAGATTTGTAACTGTAATTAAGCACTAAATTTCAGTAAAAAAATTGGTAATAATTTCATACATTATAACTTATAAGCGATATTACAAGAAATAAGTACATGTGTATAGGTACACAATACTACTACTATCACTAGATGGTCGCGTAATTCGCGTACCTATACCTACATATTTTTTGCAATTTCCGCTTATTTGACCTTCTTGCATGACCTTGACTACCTAATAGTAAAATAGATTTAGGAACGACGTATTTTTTCGAAATTTAGTGACTAAGTGACAGTTCCGTGTTTTGGTTAAATTCTTGTTTTTATGTATCTATCTAGATATCGTTTTTATAGTCGCTAGAATCCGGATTTGATTACATATATTGCAGTAGTAGGTTTTTATAGTTACCTAAGCTCTGAAATGGAATTCGAGATCAAAAATGTAAACAATCTATGACAATGACATGACGTTACAAAGTCAATGTTAAAGTGACATTCCAGGGGTATAAAACGTTTTATATCGAATGTAGTTTTTAACACCTTTGTAAATTAACGTCGCATTTTGAGATTGTTTTTTTATTTCATTATATTGACACTTACAACTATCAAAATAGGTACTAAACCTAAGACAATGTTTTATGTGTAGATGTAGATACGCGAAAGTCAAAGTATGTTCGATACACAAAGTATCACAATCGTTAACATATTTTTGGATATGACAATAAAAAACATACGTCTGAGTGTCCACGGTTCCTGATTACAAAAAATTTGCTAGAATGATGTAAATAATCAACAGAATCAATGTTTGAAAACGAATGTCGTGTTACTTTAATCTTTAGGATAGTCGGGGAACGAATTCCAGTCTTCATCTATAGTTACGATCGAATCCATTTGGATTGAATTTGTAGGTAAAAATACTAAAATCTGTATTTATGTACTTTGTGATTCAAAATTTTAGGAGTTTTTAAATCAGTCATTTGGAGCACAATCTTGTTTTGATTTTTGAAGTACATAGTTATAAATGCGAACCCTCTTAAATGGTTCTTAGTGTAGTGACCGTATTGAATTACGAATAAACTAGTTATTGTTATAACTGCGAACCAAATGTTTAAGATTTCTTATAATTGCCAGTAGTATAAATTAAACACCTCACATTTTATTAAACGTAGCGAAATATATCATTAAAAAAATGACATATGTTGCTTAATGTTTTGTATTAAAAATTTGTAAAATATTTGTAAATTCTACATACCGTCAGTGACTGTAAATACGCATTTTTTATAAGTATTTTAATGATTTTAGATTACCCACTTCCCGTGATTATTTTTTTTGTGGTGGTATCCCATTTGTTTACATTTTTGATCTCCAATTCGATTTCACACCTTATATAGGGCTTGCAATTCGAATATTAGAATGGTCGAAAAATTCAAGTAGGTATTCGGGCGATTATAGTATTAGAATAGGACATGATGGTATTCATATATTCGAATATTCTTTATAACTCAAAACTATTAAATTTTGTGACCACAGCAACAACGTCGTAGGTACGTTTTACTTCGCATTCGGCATCAACCCATCATAAAAAAATAATTTGGGAACTTTTTTCAAGTTTCGCGACATGTGTACTGGAATCAAACTGGAATACTCTAGGTATTCCACCTCCGGCGTTGGTACACTCGGTACCGTAAAACCATTAACCATACAACTATAGTCCAGTACTACAACTATGGTCCTCAAGTTCAACTCATAATTAAGCATCAATGAAAATCTTTTACTTTAGTTTTATCTAAGTTTTTAAATCATTAATGAGGAGACTTCGTGTAACAACTGCGTCAATAATATAATAATTACACTAAATCGTAGATAT
>JALPQI010021098.1:0-21751 GCA_025490895.1 Thaumatotibia leucotreta
TCAAGCTTTTTGTCATTATGAAATGCCTTTGACATGTTTTACGGAACATTACGGAACCCTTATATTAATCGCGAAAACTCTAGCATTTCTTTCGCTGGCTCTATAGGCATCAATCAAGGGCTCTAAAAAAATAAGCGCCATGCCACAGAGCAATAATTACCAACGACAAACTATTTCGGTTATTTGAAAAGGCGCGAACGTTTTTGCAATTTATGCGCACCTACGCCGTTTAAACGAGTATTAATGTAGGAACGGAACGTATGAGCAGACTGACCGATGACTGAATGAACGAGTGAATTGTACGAGTGAACGAGTGTACTTGGATGGGTATGAACGATGGATCGAGGAGAAGCCTGTAAGACGACCTAGCGAACGGACGTGGGAAATTTCAAATGTAACTTGACATAAGACTGTTTTTCTAGAAGTTTATTTTGTTTCGCACCGCTTAAGAAATATACTCCAAATTTAACCGCAAGATTACTTTTACTTAAATCCCACACTACAGAAATTGGGGGCTCGTCCGGGATTGTAAAAAATCAAGCGGATTGAATTCGGCGACGACAGCGGACTTCTGGACCAAGCGCCATTACGACGAGGTGTCAAGTATGATTTAGACGACGTTTTCTTCAAATTTCCCGACAACGACGATTATTAAAATACGACGACGATTATTAAAATACGACGACGATTACTAAAATTACGACGACGACGACGGCCTGATGGGCAAAAACGACAGACGTGCCAGCCGATCCGAAACCGATTTTGAAGACGCAATGCACGGAGGCAGCGCGATGCTTCACTTAATGCAGGACCTCATCCCGAAATTCACGGGACAGGATAAGACGTATCCTGTCACGAGGTGGATCGAGGAAATCGAGGACAATGCCGAGGTATTTTCTTGGAGCCCAGTACAGCAACTGTTGATGGCGAGGCGGTCATTATCAGGTACGGCGGCGCTGTGGCTGCGGGCAGAGAAAACCTACAAGACGTGGGACGATCTTAAGGCGGCGATCGCAAAAGAATTCCCAGACACGGTAGATATTAAGACAATACACGAATTGATGAGCTCAAAAACGAAGAAAAGTGGAGAATCTAGCCTAGATTACATGTTGAGCATGAAAGAACTCGGAAAGCGAGGTAAGATGCCGGACTATGTCGCTATAAAATATATCGTGGACGGTATTCCCGATTCGCCGACGAACAAGATGATTCTCTACGGGGTAACGACGTATCAAGATCTAAAGGAAAAGTTGAAAATCTACGATATGATAAAAGAAAAGTCGAAAATTACAAATCCAAATCACGAAGCACGGAATAGCCGACCTAAACAAGCCGAAAATACACCTAAGAAGAGATGTTATAATTGCGGTGATAATAGTCATATTTCCAACGAGTGCCCAAATAAACAGAAAGGCCTCAAATGTTTTAGATGCAATCAATTCGGTCATATTTCATCGCAATGTGCAGTTTCATCGACGGCAGGATCCAGCCAAAATTCATTAAGAAATTCGAATTCAAACCAAAATGGCGGCTCGAGTTCGACAATCAAACAAATGTGCGTTCAGAAGGAACGAATGAACGGAACGACGTCGACCGAATTATACGAATCACCAAATACGACAGCGGCCGAAGGCGAAACGAACACTAACGAGACGGCGCGCGCATCGAACGAAACGCAACTGAACGAACGGAATGGGAATGACAGACTGAATGACGGAGCGCATATGTCAACGATGAGTGTCAACAACAATGGCCGCGTACAACCGGTTAACGAAGAAAGCAAACCAATGAAGGACGTGACTTTATTTAAGAAAACAATTCCGGCGTTGATTGATTCGGGTTCAGATTTAAATTTAATTACGTGCGAGTGTTTGAAAATTCTAAATTCACCGGACTATATTCGGAATGACGTTGCAATGACGGGACTTGGTTCGACGCGAGTGCAATCCAGTGGAAATTTAATAACAAACATTATGATAGATGGACAGTGTTACGAAGATGTGAAGTTTTATATTGTATCTAAGGACGCTATGCCGTATTACATGCTTATAGGTCAGGAGTTTTTACGAAATGTAACTGTCGTTATGAGAGGCGATCGTGTGGTGTTTACGAAATGTGACATGAGCTGGCTTAAGGAGATTTTATTGTGTGGTGTGGATGTTTCTGATGTTGTAGGTTACGTGGACGACGAGGCGCTACGGCAGGAGGTGACGAAGCTGGTGGAAACATACCGACCAAACAAGACATGTGAGGCGCCAGTTCAATTGCGTATTACTTTGAAGGACGACGTACCGATCGCGCAGCGACCACGACGATTAGCAATTGCTGAACAAATTGAAGTCGACCGCCAAGTGAAAGAGTGGCTGACAGAAGGCATCATTCGGGTAAGTTTTTCGGAATACGCTAGTCCCTTGGTGCTTGTGAAGAAGAAAGACGGCAGTACTAGAATTTGCGTAGATTACAGGTTGATAAATAAGAAGATGGTCAAGGATGAATATCCCTTGCCCGTAATCGAAGATTATATTGACAAGCTGTCAAAGGGTAAAGTGTTTAGTACACTTGACTTGAAGAATGGTTACTTCCACTTACCAGTGCATGACGATTCAATTAAATATACTTCTTTTGTGACGCACAACTCTCAATATGAGTTCCTTAGGGCTCCATTCGGGATTTCCATATGCCCAAAGGTCTTTACAAGGTTTATGACGGTGATCTTTAGGGACCTGATTGAAAAGGAGTATGTCTTGATATTTATTGATGATGTGATAATTATTGCAGAGGACGGGGTACAAGCAGTACAGCGGTTGAAGAAAGTGCTAGCCCGTGCATCTCAGTATGGATTGATAGTCAACTGGAAGAAGTCTCAGCTGGTACAACGACGAGTGGAGTACCTTGGACACGTGGTGGAAAATGGTACTGTAAGACCATCACCTGATAAGACGGACGCTGTGGTAAGGTTCCCACAACCAATTAATATCAAACAGTTGCGAGGATTTGTCGGATTAACCTCATACTTTAGAAAGTTTATTCAGAACTTCGCTTTGATTGCGAGACCTCTGACTGATTTATTGAAAAACGATACAGAGTTTGTATTTGAGGAACCTCACAAGGCTGCTTTCAATGAATTAAAGATGAAGTTGGCATGTTCACCTGTTTTGAGAATTTTCAACCCGGAGCTTGAGACGGAGTTGCATACAGATGCTTCAATGTTGGCTCTAGCAGCTATTTTGCTGCAACGATGTCCAGATGACGGTCAGTTACACCCAGTGTACTACATGAGCAAGAAGACGAGTGATACTGAGAAAAAGTACTCAAGTTATCAATTGGAAGCTTTGGCAGTAATTGAAGGTGTGAAGAAATTTAGACAGTATTTGTATGGTATAAGGTTCAAAATTGTTACAAATTGCCAGGCATTTGAAATGACACTGAAAAAGAAGGACTTGTCTACACTTGTGGCGAGATGGGCTCTCATACTACAAGAGTATGACTATGAAGTGGAACACCGTACAGGTTCGCAGATGAGACATGTAGATGCATTGAGCAGATCACCATATGCCTGTGTGGTAACACGAGAGCTTCACCAGAAAGTCAAAGATGCTCAAGAGCAAGACGGAGGATTGATGGCTATTCGAGAAATTTTGAAAAATAAGACTTATTTGGATTACCATCTCGAACATGATGTGTTATACAAGGGAACGAAGCTAGTTATACCAAGTGGTATGGAAGGAGATATAATTAAGAAAATTCATGAGAAAGGACATTTTGCCAAAAAGAAGATGACAGAGATGATTGATAAAGACTACCACATCAAGGATTTGTCTAAGAAAATTGACGAATTTATGGTCACTTGTGTGCCTTGCCTATTGGCTACGAAGAAGGGTGGAAAACAAGAAGGATTTCTCCACTGTATTGATAAGGGGAGTGTACCATTGGAGACGTTACATTGCGACCATGTTGGACCTCTCACAGAAACGAAGAAACAGTATAACTATATACTCACAGTGGTAGATGCCTTTACGAAGTTTGTATGGGTGTACCCTACAAAAGGCACGACGGCCAAAGAAACTATAGCAAAGTTGAGTGCACATCAGCAGGTATTTGGAAATCCTACTAGAATAATCACAGATAGAGGCGCAGCGTTCACGAGCAACGACTTTAAAGAATACTGTGAATCAGAGGAGATTCATCATGTTTTAGTGACCACAGGAGTACCTCGAGGTAATGGACAGGTGGAACGCATCCATAGAATAATAATATCTGTGCTGACTAAACTATGTGTGTCAGAACCAGGACTGTGGTACCGACATGTACCTAGAGTGCAGACTGCCATCAACAGTACATACCAGAGAAGTATCAACACGACGCCTTATGAACTGCTGATAGGTACAAAGATGCGTACCAAAGAAGACTTGCAGGTCTATGAACTGTTGCAACAAGAAAGTTATGACAGTTATGCAATAGAAAGAGAGGAGTTAAGAAAGTCTGCACAACAACAGATATTGAAGATCCAAGAGGAAAATAGAGCTACTTACAATAGACGACGTAAGAAAAGTACAGTCTATCAAGTTGGAGAGAAAGTCGCTATACTGAGGACGCAGTATGGTACTTGCCTGAAACTTAAGCCGAAATATTATGGACCATACAGAGTAGTGGCGATCAGAGGGAAGGATCGGTACGACGTCGAGAAGGTGGACAGCTCGATGGAAGGGCCAGCGCGTACGTCGACGTCAGCTGACAACATGAAGCCGTGGCCCAGGGGTCAGTGAACTTCACCCTAAGGTCAGCGAACTCTACGTTGTATAAGGTAAGGTGTTGCATTTCTTAACATTTACCGATGCCTCTGGTAACGACGTTACATTTCGCGTAAAGCCACTATGTCCATGATGTTTTGATATTCTATTTTATGTTATATTGTGTTGTAAGGTGTTAATTTTATTGTGTACTGAAGTTGTTTTGTATGACTCATTAAGTTGTTTGATGTGATGTTGTTTCTATAGCATAGCTGGGGTACTACCTATGTAATGGTGATGACTGTACCTTAGTTATGTGCCTGAGAGCCCAGGCAAGTTGTAGGAGGGCCGACTGTAGGAACGGAACGTATGAGCAGACTGACCGATGACTGAATGAACGAGTGAATTGTACGAGTGAACGAGTGTACTTGGATGGGTATGAACGATGGATCGAGGAGAAGCCTGTAAGACGACCTAGCGAACGGACGTGGGAAATTTCAAATGTAACTTGACATAAGACTGTTTTTCTAGAAGTTTATTTTGTTTCGCACCGCTTAAGAAATATACTCCAAATTTAACCGCAAGATTACTTTTACTTAAATCCCACACTACATTAATGAATTCCTTTGACTAATAAAAATAAATGAAGATTTTTTTACCATTGGTATGATACAGCGAAACTAGTAGTGAACCGAGTGGAAGCCATGTACCGGAAGCCGCAGCGTGGGTCGGCCCAACAAGGTGGACTGATGACCTGGTGAAAGTCACAGGAGTCTGCTGAATGCAGGACATTGTGGCAATCTTTGGGAGAGGCCTATGTCCAGGAGTCTTTCGGCTTATACAGATACAGATACAGATACAGATACTTTATTGATAAAAATACATGGTTTTTTACAAGTCATTACTACAATTCTAAACATTCTATTTCATATACGTACTGTGACATGTTTAAGTAATTTTATAATATTTATGTGGTAGTACAAGTATTACAAAACTAGTTATAACTACTAACAATATGTTTGATAATATTATGTTAAATCTAAATATTGGCTGTATGTCTATTATTACAATATTATATGATGATGATGATGTCTGCCTACGACCACGGGTGTAACGTCATGCCCGAACCTTCAGGATAATATAAAACGTAAGTTTACGCGATTAAGGCCTGTTTGTAGTTAAAATATAGATGGTGAATAGGCATGATGACTGGCAAGTCAAATCAGCATCTTTTTTCGAACTGTCAAAACGATCACCACTATGGAATTTTATATGAAATACTCAAAAGTGACGTCTCGTTTGAGTACTTCCAAATGACCTACCTACTCTTTTAAGTGGTTTTCAATTGATTACAGTAATTTTTGTACAGAACTTTCATTTAAGAAGATCTGAACAAAAATTACTGCAATCTAGATCTTAGTAATAATTTCTTCGTATATTATGTCGTGCATAATGTTAAATAATTTATTTTAACTACAGTCATCATCCCTATTAAACAGAAATGTCTGGTGAACGAAATTAATTATTAAATAAATATCATAAGACATTTTACCTATACAATAAAATAAAAAAAGGAACTATCTTTATGTATTCAAGTACCCATTACCTAGGTACTGACAGCAAACCCAATTGAAAGTGTAGAGCAAAAAGTTCACTACATTTTTTGCAATTAGTACTTCATTTGGATGTGTGGGTAATCAATGTAATCATTCACCTCAACTCTGGTGAAATTACCTATACCTAATATGTACCTACGAATCCTACGATATAGTCGCCATAATCACAGAATACATACATACATGACAACCATAACATTAAGTTGCTTAATAATTAAGAATGTCGTATCACTCGTATCCCGCGATAATTAAGCCGGCCATTTGTAATTTTTTTTTGTATTAATTATTAAATTTCAATAAATAAACAAATAAATACCTTTTACAAAGATTCATTGTATTTAGTCCTATGATTGTAGAATAAATAGGTATGAAGGCAACACACAAAAACTCAGTAAGTATATTTTTACAATTTTCCGCGCTTCACAAGTAGGTAGGTACATCTACATACTTACTATCGGAAATGGTTCGACTATATTTCGCTAGCACCGACTGAATGAACATCAATCATAGTCCAAAAAAACGCCGCCAACTCGTAATTGTGACAAAATATTTCGGTTATTCAAAAGGGCGAGAACATTTTTTGCGGCGATATTTATTGTCGACATCTAGAAGGACATTTGTTTCTGTTTTTTGTGGAGGAATGACGATTTAATGAAGTTATTTTTGTATTGAACTGGTTTTAAATATATTTTTAAATACATTGTCGTTTAGGCTTTATATCTGTCGCATTGGCGAATATTTCTGGAACAAGGAAATATACATTTGAAGCATTCCATGGGCCGTCTCGTACAAACGCGTGTATATTTTGATAATTTGAGTTTTTTTCCGAGTTATTCGTTATTACATATATTTTTGAGTAATTTTTGACTCCTTTAGTCACGAAAGAGAACTTCGATATACCAAAATTTTGACAAAAACTGTGTTCTCACGGGACATCGGTGGACTTTTTCGTGGAATGCACCATATTTGAGATTTGGAATAACTGCTTATTATTTGGGTGAAACAACTTTTTTCCGTCTGTGATTGCCACGGTTACGAATGTTCCAATCACCTGAGTCATGCTGGTTGTATACAAACGCATGTGGTCTGTTTGTTAAGAAACGGGCTTTTTAACACCAAAAAAATGCATGTTTGCATAGTTCAAGTAGCATAATTTTGCATAAAACCAGCCTGACTCAGGCTATCGTAACCATGAAAAGTTAATTCGCCCACTCGGTAAAAACGTGGAAAAAAATTACCACTTATCAACATTCCAGGTACCTATACTAGGGCGTCCCTTATTTAACATTTTTTTTTAATAAATAACGCATACCCCCTAAATCGGTTTCTATGCAAACTTGCAAAGCACTCTGAAAATAAATTTCAGAGTACTTTGCAATTATTTTCGTACAATAAGGGATACCCTAACCTAAGGTAAAGCCGCCCAATACCGCGGTAAATCGCAGTATTTCAAATCACTTGAAAAAATTATGGATAACTAGGCATCATAGCGACCTGGAATATTTTTTATATTTTAGTAAGTTTATTGAATTTTTAGATTCGTAACTGTATTGACTCATTTTCGATTAATATATATGACAAAAAAAATATTAAAACTAAAATAGGCGCATCTTCTATTACCGGTGTAGAAGACTTGCTCTGACTCTATTACCGCGAATTTAGATTATATTACCGAGGGTATAAAAAATAACATTTTTCAACCATCGGTATTAGGAACGCACTTCAAGATTTAGAACTAATTACCGAGGGTTAAATGAAATAATAATGGATTGGGTTCTGTATACTATTATTAAAATTTATTTATTTTTTAAGGGGAACAAAGTAACATTTATTTATTTATTTATCTTTAAATGTACTAAACTTTTTTTTCTTTTGTGTTCCACTTGCATTGCAGACACTTTGGCTAACAAGTGACAACTTATTACAATGTATTTTGTCACATTCTTTATGTGTAGTTCACAGTTATAACATGGTATAGTAATTTATGGCAACGTTTCGTTACATTAATAAAAATGAAATACGTAGGTATTTAATGTATTATTATAATGTAAAATATCTAAGAATAAGAATAAGAATAAAGAGTATTTATTTCAGAAAACACAGAGTACATATATTCCAGGGGTCTCCGCACTAGGCTACGCCTGTATCGCGGGGAACGGGAACCAAATACTTTAAATAACAGAATTTGTTTACGAATTGAAATCTTGACAATAGGTAGCAAATTACTTAAACTAAGCTAGTCTAGTACTATTACTATGCTCAATAATTAGTCCAAAGTATCTTATCTACAAGGATCGGACAAACGCCCGTCATTTCGAAAAAATAACCCTGTTCCGTACAGTAGAGACTTCCTTATCTTATAATGTTAACATAATTTATTTTATAAGACATTTTTTTAATAACACTATCACAAATTATCTATTTAGGAGATCCCAACTCCTTCTTACTTGTATGTACCCTGATTGTGAATTTATGACAAATAAACGACTTAGAATTTTTGAACATTTTAATAAAATTGGGACCTTACCATACGGTCCTAATTCTATTAAAATGTTGTCCCTACGGTACCCCAAAAGTGATTTATTCGATGGAAGACTAAACTGTCACACGGTAATAGATACTTCTTTAGGAACCAATTACCGACCCACAAAATTTTGAATGACTCGGTAATACATTCTCATACATTCTATTACCGAGGGTTAGACGACTGTACCATCGGTAATAGGCTTAATTTGGAGTGTTATAAAATCTAATGCCGATTAACAAAAATAACATGATGCAGTTGTTTATTCCGCACAAATCAAAAATATACATTATAACCTTGCTTTACAATCAAAATCACATAACTGGTATGTAAAAACAGTTCAAAAACTCAATGTTTAAACAACATGACCAAATATGGGTTACTATAGAAACGACAAAATCAGTACTGAAGTTTTTACTAAAAATTAAGGGTTTGCAGAGTACTTTTCATATCGCGGAAATAGTTTTTTTATATGGTCAATAGATCAAGATTCAATTTACTTTATTATAATACATCTACGATGACACGTAACAAAAATAATGCAAGAAAAAGCAAAACTACGTTTTTAACTATTGCCGTGGTATACCGCGGAATTAAAATTCACGAAAAAATCGACGTCTATCACCGCTGTATTTTGTTTTTTAATTTAAACGTATTTCCAGGCCGAATATATCAAAACGTCACTCACAAAATGTGAAAAAAACTATGATTAATCGTATAAAACCCACAGCATTACTAAAATTGCATCGGTTATGAAGTAAATGGTTGATAAAGTTCGAGTATACTCACTTGTGGCGCCACGCGTTTGTATGACACGTCCTCGTCCAGTGCTGCTGTCGCGTTTACTGACGAATTGTGCGCCCTTTGTTTCACTCACGCACACTAGCGCTATAAGGTCCGTTAGCCAATGGAATAAGCTTTATGCATGAAAGAATTATTTTGAAGATAGTTGATTGGTCTACTTTTAAAATGCGTTATTCGAAATAACACGGTGATAGGTGCCAAATTTGGCACCCACGGTATTAGGCGCCTTTACCTTATACTGCCTATAACTCGTTCGAGGCAATGCATTTATTTTTTAATTCATCATCATCATCTTCCCAGCGTTTACCTCGACATTAGCTATGGCCCAGGATTTACTTAGAAATAATAAACCTATTGATAAAATGAACTTCCATTTCAAAACCCGAACCAGTTTAAATTAATCGGGATGTTTTTGTTCACCAAATAGGTATAATATGATAATTGATATGATATGACGAATGATAAGATTGATAAGTATTTCGTAGGTACATAAGTTTCGGTGAACTCTATTGCGAGGTTAAAGTTAATTAGAACCTGTGGTTGCAAATGCTGCGAATTTCGGAGTTAAAGTTGTATGTCTTATTTTTTTTTATCGAACTTATTTATTTTCAAAACTACGATTTATGTAGGTACATAGATTAAATCTAACTAATCTACTTAACCTAACCTATATCTAAGATTGGCCCATATGGCATTGTACCGAGGATGCTGGCTGCATTTCCTCGCTGTATCGCAATACTAATGCGTTGTGCGAGGAAGTCGCCAGCTCTTCGGTCTTTAGTTACGTCAACCAGACGTTTCGCGATCTCAGCAAACAATTTGCGTGCGCTGGGGCCCCATGAACCTAAAGTTTCTACGCCAAACGCTACTTACAAAGTCGTACTTACTCTTTGCCGAGGCCCTTATATTTATTACGTTTTTAAAATTCGGCATTTTCATCCGCAGCGGCCGCCTTAACCGTAGTTCGTTGAAGATGGGACGGTGCCAGGGTGTCTACGCAAGTAGCATCCCATACCAACATCCGTCTCTTACCATCATTAATTATGTTAAAGATAGAGTATCCAATCCAATAGTTCCCAAAGGCATGTATTATTGTTTTATCAAATAATTCGTCGTGTAATTTTAGTTAATTATTGTTTATATAGGCATCTAAAACGATAACAGGCCTTTATTATGCTACCATATTAGAAAAATTCAATGGAGAATTATAGAAAAAACGCCCATCTGGCATCGAAGAAAATTCTTTTCATCATGCATGACAATGCCCCCTGCACATTCCACGGCAGTCGCAACGGCCAAATTGGTAGAATTAAGTACGCTACGAAATACTGCCTCACCTCATTCTCCAGATTTGGTCCCATGTGATTTTTAATTATTCCCAAACACGGAGAAATGGGCCGCTGTGAAAAGATTTTCATCAAATAACGAAGCCTGAAGCTTATTTTTCAGGGTTTAACAAAAAAACATTTTGGTGGTTTGTAAAAGCTAGAACGCCGCTGGATGAAATGCATCAAGTTGAAAGGAGATTACGTTAAAAAATAAAATATAAAAAAATCATCAGAATTCAGTAAGAGAAATAATAAATACCTAATTAATATTTTGGCACACTCTGATGATGTGAAATATCTGCAGTACGATTGTTCAGGAAGTGAATGCACGATGTATGGGCGTGCTTTACTGCGAGATGCTTTCAATTTTCGTACAGATTTTATACTATAGGTACTAGATAGGCAACAGGAACAGGATGCACAAATTAGACCATAAATTTACATTTGACTCTAATTGACTGCTCTCCATCTAGTATCAGGTATATCTATAGCTTCATAAAGCAGCCACGAAGCACAATCAAATAATTATCCACACATTAATCACGTCACCCCCTCCCCGACGCGTCCAATTACACAAACTAACTAAATAATTATCACAATTAATGATCACGCGCATAATTCACTCCCTAAATAAATCCCATTCGATCTACAAAGCGGCGCGCACGCCGGCCACGCCCCCTCGCTCTGATTGGTCGATCTCTAATTATATCTTCATGCGTGCTCCAACAGCTATTTGCATCGTTTAAGACGCTGCAACCAAAAATTTTACTTTGTTCAGTGTAGATAAGGTTGGTATTTCTTTTGAGTGTATTTAAGTGTAGCAAACGGAATTGTCAACCAGAAAGACGCCCATTAGCTGAAGATGTTCATCTTCATTCAGATCAAGCTATTCCGACAAGTCTAAACGTGTTAAAAACTCAAGCACAACTGGTTCTTGGAGCTGACACTCAGGGTTGGATTTTGACTGGCAACATCATTGGAACGCAAATATGTTTTTCAGAAGCAGCAGTTAAGATTCCGAGCTTGGGCCAATTTGACAAAAACGCATCGTTAGTTTGGAAGTAGTTTAAATTATTATCGCCTGTGAGATACCCGAGACGAGAGACAAAGTTCGGTTTCAAATCGGTGTGGAGTTTTTTAAAGTGAGGACGTGAAAGTGAGTTTATGAAACTTTTAAAAATAAATAGTGGCTTTTAGTGAAATCTGCCTTCTGCTACGAAATAAATTAATCAATTCTCGGGGGCGTTCTTGAAGAATAATCAAAGACCAGCTTAAAAATAAAAGTTATAATCCATAAAAGGCTTAGTCAAATCGGTTTCTAAAAGATTCAGTGTTATAAACGCTATAGAAACTGTCAAAAATATGGATAACACAGAAGCAATGGAAGTCGAAGACAACGCAACAGACAATAAAGAAAGAAAACTCCCGTTTTCAATAGAAAACCTTCTTTCTGACAAATTTTCACCAAACAGCGATGACAAATTGAAAGAGTCTGCAAGCGGAGATGATAGATCTGTCGAATTTGATTATAAGTACAATGATGGTGGTAATGATTCGAAGTACAATGATGATGGGAATGATTCTGATGACGACAAGAGTGATGTGGACGTGGAGAACTCGACGGATGCGCAGGAGTTGGAGAAGGTTGCTGATTATCAACAATCAAGTGAGTGTATTTCCCACAAGGAAAAGACATCAGTTTATAGTTGGACGTAGGTAAAGAGAAAGGATCCAATTCAAAAAAATCTGTCAACTAAATTTATGCATAAGTCATTAATCTGTGACAAATTTCTGAGGTTGGATCCTCCTTCCTTAACTATGTTCAGTTTATTGTGTCAGATTTTTTAAATTATATTTTTCATCGACGTTTTTTAAACAGAATATTCCTGATTCTCGAAGAAGCAAGAAATATTATACAAACTTTGGTCAAATCTGCAAAATAATATTTTTTGTTTTGGTATATTGCATGCCTCACTACATAAAAAAAAGTAATTTTCCTAACTAATGCGTAAAAGTAAACTTTGCGCACGTAAATTTCTCTTTTTAAGGCACGTGTTAAGAAAAAAGTCGTTCGATACACGTGTAAAAACTTCTTTTTAACTCGGGTGATTGTCGCCCTCGTTTCATTCGGGCTCCAACTTTCACCCTCGTCGAAAAATATGTTTTTTGCACTTGTATAGAAATGTACTATTATTAACAAAACTAAGATCGCAAAAAATGCACTTTTATGTTTTTTTACATGTACATAAAGATTTTATTTATCCATTTGATGTCTGTCATTTCTGTCAATGAAGTGTGACAAGACAAGACTAAGACATCACAGTAACAAAATAGTTTCCTAAAATGCGTTTATCCTTGCGTAACGGTCAAAAACGGTTTAAAAAAATACATTTTTCACCACACTGCTCGTAAACACGCTGTTTGTCCTTCAATTTCAGAGCGCAAAACTGTGTTTTAATCTCTAGAGGTTAAAGTATTTTTTTTAATATTCTGGATAAACTAAAGCAATAACTTATACGGCCTGAGAGTGTAATAAGCTTTTTGACGTTTGAACTAGACAGTACGTTCGAAAACTCAATAGTTTCAAACAGATTCATACACAAGAACCTTTCATAATATTATATTCAATATGCTAAAATCCAAAGTAAATACCACATTTTGTTGTAAAAGGCTTTTAATTAAAAGTTCTAAAAATACGACAAATAAAAACAATAGGAAAATGAAAGTGTTGACACTATGCAAATTTCAGATGATTCCGAAAATCACAGAAAATTCGCCAATAACTACATGAGTCTCATTTTGGAATTATCCTGAATTTTTAAGCATTGCCACGCCAAGATAAATATTTGAGGTTATTGTTTTATTATTTGTTGATTTTTTGGAAGTTGAGGACTTGCAAATAAATACCTTCTAATTTGTTATGTTTGAGTTTTATTCGCATGTTTGCTCACTTTAGTGTGGTGAAAAATGTTGTGTTTCACTCGGCAGCAAAACTTGTTCAACTCTCGTGCCTTAAAACCCTCGCATCGCTCAAGATTCCATTTTATGAACCACGAGCGCAGCGAGTGGTTCAAATTCTGGTGTCTTTCGCTTGCTCGGGTTTCAATATTTGCACGAGAGTTAAACAATCACTTTGCTCCCTAGTAAAACAAATAACTATTTCACCACACTGCTCGTAAACACGCTGTTTGTCCTTCAATTTCAGAGCGCAAAACTGTGTTTTAATCTCTAGAGCTTAAAGTATTTTTTTTTAATCTGGATAGACTAAAGCAATAACTTCTACGGCCTGAGAGTACGTTCGAAAAATCAATAGTTTCAAACAGATTCATACACATGAACCTTTCATAATATTATATTCAATATGCTAAAATCCAAATTAAATACCACATTTTGTTGTAAAAGGCTTTTAATTAAAAGTTCTAAAAATACGACAAATAAAAACGATAGGAAAATGAAAGTGTTGACACTATGCAAATTTCAGGACGCATCCGAAGATTTTTTTCTTTTAAAATTTAAACGAGTTCGGTCGTGTTTTGTTTTCTTTCACTCTTAATTTTCAAGTTTTCAGTTTTCTCTCCGAATAATATATATAAATTAACAAAAGCGTAAATCAAGTTGATAAAAATGATGAGTGATAGTGATTCAGAACCGGAGGAATTGCATGCAAGTAGCTGTAAAAGAAGCCGAATTTGTGATTGTTTTTTTTTTAGAAGTTGAGGACTTGCAAATAAATACCTACCTTCTAATTTGTTATGTTTGAGTTTAACTTAAGCATCTAAAGCTCTATGGCAGGGTACTAGATATGTCCAGCGAAGTGAAATATCTAGGTATGACACTTGATAAAGAACTGAACTGGAAAAAACACGTAGAGTAGACCTTCTCATAACCAAAGCACTGAGAGTGTTCGGTATGTGCAGGTCGGCATATGGCAAAACATGGGGCCTAAACCCTAAAGTACTGAGGTGGATCTACACTATGATGGTGAGACCTATCATTCTGTATGGCAGTCTGGCATGGTGGCCAAGAACTGCAAAGGGTACATGCAAAGATGCTCTGAATAAATTACAAAGAGTAGCGTGCATGGCAATCACAGGCGCGTTCAGAACGACGCCAACGGCGGCATTGGAGGTCCTGTTGGACCTACCGCCGCTACACCTGGTCATACAGTCGGAGGCACGTAAATCCCTGCAAAGACTCAAGATCTTGGGTCTGTGGAGTGATAGCATGCCGAAGACCAAACATACAAGCATGGAACTAGACAGTTACATGGATAAGTTAACAAGTATGGGCAACGATAAAATGCTGCCCAAATTTGTCTTCCAAAAGAATTTTAAAATTAAAATTCATAATAGAGCCGAATGGGCGGGGGGTCTACAACCACCAATTTCTGATGGAAACGACCTTATTTGGTACACTGACGGATCCAATACTGGATCCGGTACGGGCGCAGGCATTTATGCAAAAGACTACCGTGGTAGTGTAAGTATGGGCAACTATGCGACTGTATTCCAAGCGGAAACCTACGCGATTATTGCCTGTGCACAGGAGATTATAGATAGACAGACTCAAGGTATGAATATCTATATATTAAGCGACAGTCAGGCAGCACTTAAGGCTCTTACGGCACCTAAAGTGGACTCTAGACTAGTATTCAACGGCATCCAAGCTCTGAACGAACTTGGAAGGCGAAACAAGGTGCAACTGGTATGGATCCCAGGGCACGAGGGCTTCTTTGGCAATGAAAATTCAGATGAGCTTGCAAAAGGGGGTTCTACAAACAACTTTGTAGGTCCAAAACCATTTGTGGGACTCTCACAAGGAACCATAAAAACAGCCATGAAAGAGCGAGTTAGATGGAAGCACCAGGAAGAGTGGACCAATCTGACGGGGCTCAGGCATTCAAAGCTCTTTATGCACGAAGTAGACTCGGGCTGGAGCAAAAAGCTTTGGAAATATAGCAAAAGACAACTCAAACTCATAACGGGGGTGTTTACGGGGCACTTTGGGGTCAAAACTCTTTTGGCCAAAATGGGTCTTTCTGACAGCATAGACTGTAGAATGTGTGGCGAAGAAGAGGAGACAATGAAACATTTGATGTGCGAATGTCGATCATGCCCTCGCCAGACCAAGGATGAAAGATTTCGGAACCGGCTATCTAGAACCGAAGGAGGTCAAAACGCTACCGCTAGGGTCCATCCTCAAACATATTGAGTTGATAGAACAATCCATGGGGTAGGCGAAATAGGGGGCAATTACACAAAAGATTCCAATGGGTCGAAGTGTATCCGTAAGGGCCCCACCAATAAGATAAGATAAGATATGTTTGAGTTTTATTTCGCATGTTTCCTTGCTTTAGTGTGGTGAAAAATGTTGTGTTTCACTCGGCAGCAAAGCTTGTTCAACTCTCGTGCCTTAGAACCCTCGCATCGCTCAAAATTCCATTTTATGAACCACTCGCTGCGCTCGTGGTTCAAATTCAGGGATATTTCGCTTGCTCGGGTTTCAATATTTGCACAAGAATTAAACAATCACTTTGCTCCCTAGTAAAACAAATGACTCTATTATGTCTAATTCTAATACTCAATTATTAGATTACCTACATACTCAGCAGCGCTTCTGATTCACATGAACCTATCGGCAAAATACTTAAATTACGACAAATTGGACTTGACAATTCTTTTTTTTTTTCATTCCATAAAAAAACATAAAAAGTCAGGGCGTCATTAAAAGGAATACTCAAATATCGCTGTAATTTTACACTTAAAAATGAGAATAAAAAAGTTACTCCACTTTGCGCCTTCGCGGTCCATTTGCCGCCGCGCTGCGCTTGCCGCGACAATTTAGTTTGACAACTTATTCTAAAGACAACGTAACATATCAATTTAATATCATATTATACGTACTTAATTTTATATTATGGTTATTACTGTTTTTAGTTTGATATTTATTTAATGAAACCTAAAAGAAAATGATTTCAATCAAAACAAGTATACATCTTTTTTTAAGTTTTGATTAGCCAACCCACAAGCCAACCATTTATGCACGCAGAGCAGATGGTCGATGGGGTCGAAAAGTGCTCGAGTGGAGTTCACGGCTAGGCAAACGCAGCGTAGGACGTCCACCCGCAAGATGGACAGACGACCTTATGAAGGTCCCCGGGACACGCTGGATGCAGGTCGCATCTAACCGGTACATGTGGAGATCCAGAGGGGAGGCCTATGTTCAGCAGTGGACGTCTTATGGCTGAGATGATGATGATGATCAACCATGTATGCAGGAAAAACGGCGCTCTCTTTGGAACTAGCTCTACCTATCTCTAACTAGCGCTACCTAGAACAGACTTTATTGTTAATTTGACTTTTTATTACCATTAGGTACCTATGTAATTTAAGTTGTTTTGTCAGACTGTATAAAATTCTTCTACACCAATCGTCAGTTAGAATCTAAAAAAAAAGTAAACAAATAAAGCAAACTTTCCATTATTTCCATAGCATTTGATGCTTGACACATAACACATAACTATAATGCTCAGCGTTAGGGGTAGTAAATGATACCATTACTCTCAGTTGTATACTGAATGCTTTATTGGTAGTTGCTTGGGTTTATATAGGGGCTGCCTACGTGCGTGACATTTAGGTGGCATTTGATTAGATTAAAAACAACTTATTATTTTACTCCTTATTTAGGTCATGACCTTTACATACGTCGTCATGCCTACACTACATAACGTTTGCAGATTATTTTGATGTTTTCGGATACCTATTGGTTGAATACAACTAATATATAGATTCTCTAGTAAATTGGAAACTGGAAGTACAATCCATAAGCAATTCTATGAGCTCCGCTTGTTATGCCTTACGCAGTTTACGAACTGAGATACATATTAAACAGCTAAAAATGGTCTACCATGCCCTCATCGAGTCCAAATTAAGGTATAGCATAGCATTATGGGGAAACAGTTATAAGTATAACACTGAAGCTGCCTTCATAATGCAAAAAAGAGCTGTCAGGACAATGCTGCGGATCCCGCAATAGGAATCTTGCAGAGCTCATTTTATACAACTTGAGATTTTGACTGTGCCTTGTTTGTACATTCTGGTAGTGCTGACTGATTTCGTGAAACACCTTTTTGAATTTGAAAGTCGAGAAGAAAGGGAACTGCGATTATCAACAAGAAGAAAAGATATCCCAGTGAAAATAGTACCCAGATTAAAGATCGTAAGGCACGCAGCTTGCTGTCAGGCAGTTCATTTGTTCAACAAGTTACCGTTAGAATTGAAATCTATTTTGAACGTAAATGCATTCAAGCTCAAGCTCAAACAGTTTCTTTTGAAAAAGGGATTTTATTCTATAACTGAGTACGAAGGCAAATATTAATACCTATTTTTGACATCCATTTTAATTTCCTTTTTATTTATACATCTTCTTAGGTCAGGTTATTTTATAATATGGTTATAAAAATAAAATACAATAAAACATACAAAATCAATACAAAACATATAAACATACTATAAAAAAACCTAACCTAGGATGCCGCCGGCAACGGGGCGGGCCCAAGCTGCCGGTGGTAGGGCTACAGGGAGAGGAACCGCCGGACTATGCGCGCCGTGTCCAGGATTACCGCCCTCTGCATCTGACCCTTGATCCAACCACCTAGCGAGAGCCTCTTGAGGTGTTGATCGAGACTCTTCGCTATGAGACCATTCGCAGAAACAACTATCGGCACAATGATCGCCGAATCAACATCCCACATGTCGGTTACCCTCGTGAGCCAAGTCAAGGTACTTACTGGCTTTGTCCTTCTCGGCCTTCACGAGGTTCTCGTCATGGGGGATCGTGATGTCGATGAGCATTGCCCGGCGTTGCGATCGATCTATCAGCACGATATCAGGCTTATTGGCTACAATAGTCCTGTCCGTGATGATAGATCGATCCCAATAGAGCGTGGCACGACCATTTTCGAGAACTGCCGCAGGTGTGTACTTATAGTAAGGCACTTCGAAGCCCACAAGGCCCGTATTGAAGAGCAAGCTGCTGGTGTATAATCCTGGCTACGAGGTTGTGTCTGTGTAAGTACTCGGTGTTAGCAATCTGAGAACAACCGGAAATAATATGCCTGAGTGACTCACCGGGACGGCGGCATGCCCGACAAATGTCGACCGTACCGTCCTTCAGGATATATTTCCGGTAGTTATTCGTCATGATAACCTCGTCAGCAATTGCACAGGCAAAACCCTCGGTTTCTCCGAAGAGGTCCCCGAATCGTAGCCAGTTCACCGACGCGAGCAGATCTACGTCAGGTCCCGTGAGGGCCTTGTAGAACCGCCCGTGTAGCTCCTTGCTCTTCCATACCGCCCTGCGGTCCTCGGTGCTTAGTACCACAGGTCTGAGCCAGTTCTCTTTTGCCAAGGAGAGCGGTGTGAGGTTCCGGTCTACTGCCACCACATCACGATGCATCCCGCACTCATTGCTAAGAAAATAGTTTCTAAGATTGTACACCTCGCGGTTGTGGAGGTTTTTGGCATTTAGGAAGCCGCGGCCCCCACATCTCCGCGGGATGTACAATCTCATAACTGATGAGCGCGGGTGTAGCATTCGATGTGTGGTAAGCAGTGTACGGACCCTTCGCTCCAGGGCGTCCAGCTCCGTCTGAGTCCACCTTAGTATGCCAAAGGAGTATGTGAGTATGGGTATTACCCATAATTTCCTTATTATTATTATTTTTTTTTTTTGTATGTGTAGTTTTGTATCTTTATTATAATAACATTTTTTTTATGCTACTAAATGCTATTTCAATTAATAATTTATCCTATTGCCTAGATTTGTTTGTTTTATAATTTGTAATCAATGACTTTCTCACTCAATTGACTTTTTAATTTTTTTTTTTTTATGTAATATTGACAGCTGTAAATGAAATTTGTTTTTAGTAATCGTATTCTTTTGTAAATTGTTGTTTTAATTATTATTATTTTAGGTTAAGTTTGTCTTGTTTTCATATACAATAATTATTGTGATTGAATAAATATATGAAATATATGAAATAATAATAAAACTCGAAAATGGCCGTGTTACTGTCTAAAACTCTAATTAAATTAAAGCATCGTAGGCTTCGTACGCTTTTAACGACCATGTACCAAACGTCAGTACAGTCTAAAAAAAATGTAAAAAAACTTGAAAACTTACATTATTCCATAATCACGCACATTCTATAACACAATCTTGGTTTAATCACGAACTTAAAATCTTAAACCTTGAGTTCACATACATTTTTAGTTAAAATTATTGTTATTTATTAGTATTAACGTAAAAATATAAATATATCTACCAAAAGAATAAACCATGAAATGATGCAAGTTTTTAAGTTTGTTTCATTTGTTTTTATTTTCTACTTATGAATGGGTTTTATTGATTGAAAATATAGTACTTAGATAAAAAATCTGCGCTTGTTTTGAGCTTGTTCCGAAAACATAGTACTAATTAAATTACCTACTATAAACATTAAAATTATTTCCTTTTATTTATTTTTATACAATCACGCCCAGAAAGGAGATTGTTGTAAAATGGTTTGATAATCATACTAGTATCATGTACAATCGTACAACACAACACAGTATCGTAGCCTAAAATGAATAATGATACCCTAAAACGTTTAAAAAGTCAAATTCAATACAACATTTTAAAGACACCGGCCACTAAATCCCGCTTTCATGTTTTCTAACCATAGACAATTTTTCTTTTTCCATCGTAATTACAGGGGGAGTTAACGAGACGCGAGATTTATCTGCGTGGAACGGATTTAGAAAATGAGACATCAACGGACGCGTGCGTGGAACGACTCAAACTGCTAATTTGAGTTTCGAACGATATCTGCAGTTTGGATTGCTATTATAAAAATTGGTTAAATAAAATTATACATTTTGACCTGGTACAGTTGAATTACTTTAAATCATAGTTCAAATGGCTTGTGATGTGATGGATTCGTCACTTCACTCGGGGGCTCCAGGTGTTAATAAAAAAACAAGGGATTTAATTTACTCCATTTTCCGCTTATATTACTTAATCAATCGCAGTTCTATCTAGGTACTACTGAGATCTGATAGAATAACTAAACCATCAACCTTTAATGGATCATAATATGTATATAGTAGGTATCGCATGCGTATTTCAATTGGTACATACTTAGATAAAAATGTTATTCAGAGACGTGTATCGGTGTTCTTACTGTTTTAATACTTTTTCTATAATTTAACGTCATAATACACAAACGTCATAATATAGTAAATGTTGGCTTTAAGATAATATTTTACAATCCAGTAAAATGTATCAAAATGCCTAATTTACAATGCCACGAGCGTTAGAATAGTCGCCAACTCGTAAAAATAAATTAAATACCCGCCTTTTTTCTCGGATAGCTAGTTAGCACAAGTTATTGCCGCTCAGAACTGTTTATATTTTCAGAAAGTTTATTAGGTTTTATAAACATGTTTTCACAGACGTTTAAATTGTTAACTATTGCGCTAATAATTTGCGCTTTAGCTTTGATCCGCTTGATTGAGTGCATTTTAAGCTATTTATTTTCAAACTAGCCTTATAAAAGAAGTTTATTGGCCGCGAACGTCGTAATGGTAAACATACACAAATATTTCATTCACGTCTATAAATAAAGCTTAATCTATCTTTGAATTGTTAAAACAAACTTAAGAAAATACGTCAGTTGACGCTTGACGATAAATTGATGTTAATTGGCCT
>JALPQI010021099.1:0-15313 GCA_025490895.1 Thaumatotibia leucotreta
GCCTGACATTGTTATATGTTGTAACATGTTTCACCATATTGACGTAATATAGCTAAATATATCTCAAAATCAATTTGACCTCGAACACTAGTTTATAAAAGTATAAATAAACACAGATTAATAAAACGTCAATACGTGATCCATGTTACAACGTATAACAATGTCAGGCTCAAAATTGATAGGTGACAACCCTGAAGCAATTCTCGCACGCACACCAACACGTTTACCGTTCACTTACGCGCGTATCTTTCAATGTGTGCATGTTAATCTTGGAGGTAGGACAGGGCTGTCACATTTAGAGTCATGCACTATTTACTACCGACATTTATTATTATTTCCTTGTTGACTATTGACATAGTAACCTGCATGATCTTGATGATGATGTTTACCTTGGCACCAATTCAATAAAGCAAAGAAGGTAATTATTTTGGCAGCTGATGGAATTGTTGAAGTTTTTCTTTTGATTCAGTCTTGTTCATAGTGTCAGTGTGTGTGTTTGTCAAAAGGTGATTTATTTTTATATATTTTTTTCGTTCAGTATAATTATCATGAACTTAGCACTTGATTTCTTTTTTTATATTTTTTTTTGCTGTGGGTTCTAGCATTCATCTTTATCTAAATACTAATGTGTTGTATTTTATAGTATGTCTATACAAGCTTTGAATAGGAATAATACGTATGTGGTTGAATTACGTAACGGTAAAAGAAGTTCATTAAAAAAAATAGGTTTATAGTTATTTTATTATCCAATTTATATTATATTTCTTACTTATCGTTGCTTAACAGAGTATGTTTGTGCACTTATAGGTATAATTTACAATATGTTAAAACCGTAATCGCTTATTATAATCATAATCGGCAGTTTGATTGACAAAACAACTTATATGGTGAATTACGGTACCATAAAAAATAGGTACAATCATATTTTAATACTAACAAACACTTAACATTGTTTATAACACAGGTATAATAAGTAGGGTAGGTACATATATTATACCTATACGGTGATTCTGGTCTTAAGCCAATATTGTGTTATACGATTATGCAACATCTACACGGGGGGCCAAAATTAATAAGCTAAAAAAGTTTGAGGCTTCAATTTTATTTATATTTTTATTTATATGTTAGGCTTCTATATAAATAAGTTTAGGTATCCGAATTGCTTAAAAACTTTAAATTTGTTTTTCGTCATGAATTAAAGTCGGGCGAAGTCTCAGTAAAAACGAAGGTTTCAAAATAAATGTTTTTATATTTGCAACGATTTTCATGTGAGTCATGTCATATCTACGTGGGGTATATACTCAATTTAGGCATTATAGGCATAATTATTAATCCAAAAAGTCAGACCGCAGTACAAAAACCACCATTCAATTTGTCAGTAGAAAAACGCGCCACAAAAAAAAAAATTCCAAGTCCGGTTATCAACATTTTGGTTAGGATTTACTGTGCCTCAAGGATTTTTAAGAATCTATGTTTTTTTTCTTTTTCAGTCTCCTTACAAAGTGAAAATAGTGAAACAGCCCAAACCAAAAGTAGCACCCGACTACAAACCGCAGGTAACGGCGTGAAGACAGACAGACATACAAATTGTAATAAAGTAACAATTGTTAAGTTAATAATAAATTAAGTGTTAATAATGAAATGAGGAATGCGTTTGGATCCTTCCTAAAACTTAATACCTTATTTGAAACATAAATTATGGATAAAAGTACCTTCAGAAATAGGGCTACACGTCCTTTTTACTCTTTTGTTCAATTTTTCCGATGAAAAAAATTTCATCCACAAAAATTATCTCGATCGAGCTCGTAATTCTGATCAGAAAAATAGGTAACAAAAAATTCGTCAAATAAAATAAACAACTGTCATTTGCTACTATTTATATTCAATATAAAACTGCACTTTGTTAAAACAAAAATAATATTTCACAATAATAAAAAAATTGTGTCTTTTTATAATTCACAACCACAATAAGTATTTATTAATGTGGTAGGTGCTAAAAAGTGACAAAGTGCCCTATGATTTTCGTTTTTCCTATATTCATGGCTGACATTGTCACATTATAATAATGTGAAACAAGTCAACCGTAAGGCACTGGTCTCACCGCGAACTATCAGCTATAAACACGAACAAAAGGTACGCACTCCCGTGTAAATAAAAGAGACACGGGGGTGCGTATCTTTTGTTCGTGTTTATAGCCGATAGTTCATAGCTGAGTAGCTCGCGGTGAGAACAGTGCCTAAAGCCGAGTCACATCGAATGCCTGTGCAGCAAATGCTCCTTTGCGTAGCGTATGTAAATGTCATAGTAGATCACGGTTTGCTGGTCACGCACACGTTCACGCCACGCAAGCGGTGTGTCATCTAATATGACATTTACATACACTACAACACGCACGCCACGCACACGCTCGTGCTATACTCATCCGGTGTGACTTTAAGTATACCGTAATATCAATTTCAAGAATCTGCCCCTATTACTCCTATTACACCTTTGTCTCTTCAAAATAGAGACAGATGGGTCAAAATTCTTTTCGTTGTCTTGTTTCATACCATTCTGTCACGCTTTTAGTTGCTGTTTCGTCTCAGAATAATAAAAAAATGCGGTGCACTTGTATTTCTTTTTAACGCTAGATTTTAATCCATACATCAGAAATTGAAAACAAAACATCAGTGCATAAAATCACCACTGCGTCACGTTTTTTAGGGACACAAAATAAGACAACGAAAAGAATTTTGACCCAGATGCCTGAAATTACGACCATCGACATGTCATGGAGCATTCGTTTTCACCCTGCATCCACCTGTATACTTGCATTCGCATTTTCGACCCATTAGCTTAGATTCCGATTTGTTAATTTTAAGAGAAGTTAGAGTACCTTCAAACCATCAAGAAAAGAGGGTACTCTATTAATTTGATTCTATAAAATAATCCCCAAATTTAAAAATATAAAAGCCGTTTTCTCCAAGATCTTATCACAGACCCCCATCTTGGTGCCAACGGGACCATCTCGGTTTTAAACCCTTTCGATTAAACAAAACGTTTTGAATGTGGGTTCACGATGCTTGAAGATATCGAGTAACATAAACAGAGATCGTACGATTTCCTGCTTTTTTGGTGCAATATAGTTCAATTAAGGGATATGGTGTAAGTTATTTATAAGGAGATAGTGAGTTAAGGTTCGTTATTGTCTTACAACGTGTTATTAGGTACTCGTTTAAACTTAAACTGACCCTTGAATTCCTTTAACTAAACTTCTAGGGTTTTTGGTGAAATGTAATTGAGTTAAAGGAAACTAGGGGTAAATTTTTGCTGTAACGTGTCATAACACGTTGTAACACAAAGATAAACCTTAACTCGCTATCTCCTTTCGAATAACTTACTTGACATTCCTTAATTGAACTACACTGCACCAAAAATGCTGAAAATCGTACGATGTCTGAACATAATACATACATACATACAAAAAAAAGAAACAGTTGAATTAAGATCCTCCTTCGTTTTTGAAGTCGTTTAATTTAGTCTCAAAAACACTCAGCCACTTGTAAAGTATCAGTCACCAAAATTGAACTATCGCAATATCACTTCAGCATTTCAAGCCATTTCAATTGTAACAAGCCATCCCCCCCACAATCACCCAGGACTTCAACACGGGCCCCCTACCGTGGGAGGAGCGAGCCACCAACGAGCCACCCCCACCACCCGTCGAGGCTGAACCCCCCATACTGATCCCGGAGGAGAAACCAGTGTTCTTGGAGGCTGTTGATAACTTGTCGGAGACCGCCGTTCCGGATTTGGAGGAGACAGGTACCTTTTACAAGGAATCATCATTAGCCTATCTCAGTCCACTGCTGGGGCCTGTTTATCAAATGCTTCTAACTTACAACACAAGCGAAAGTCCTTATCTAATTAATGGCGATAAAAGGAGACTTCCACTTGTATTACAAGTTACAAGCTTTCGAGAAATAGGCCCCTGGAAGTAGGCCTCTCCTAATAACTATGCGTATAGACGGAGGATAATGCCGATAATCGCCACGCTGGGCAAGCTCTGTGACACTTCAATCCTTTAGTCGGCTCATTCAGTCAGTAAGAATACATTTGTCACCACCCCAACTCTTCCCGTAGGTGTCGTAAGAGTCGACTAAGGGATTGAAGTATCATTGACCATTCCTAGATAAAAGATTAATGATGGGCAGCAACGTCATCATAGTGGACACATTATTGCGATCGTCAATCCGCTTGCCCAGCGTGACGATTAAGGGCATTTACCTCCTAATGCGTCTATATGCATAGTTTATAAGAGAGGCCTACGTCCAGCAGTGGACGGATATAGGTTAATGATGTGATACGTTTAGAATTTTATTAGTTATTACTGAAAGTTTATTTTTTGTTTTGTTATCTTCTGAATTTATAAATTGAGTTCCCTAGTATTAATCATCTGCTCTAGACTAGAAAGAGATCAGATACTTATCCATTTTTTTTTCAGGAATTGAACTACCTCCAGAAAAGCCAATAGAGGAACCGGCAGCAGAAGTAGAGCCAGAAGAACCTAAAGAGGCAGAAGTACAAGAAGTCGGAGAAGTAGAAGAGACAAAGAAGGAAGAGCCGGTTACAGAAGAGATCAGCAATAACGATAGCGACATGGAGAACAGGATAGCCGAACAGTTGATAAAGAATGTAGAGGGGATGGTTGGTAAGTGTCAAAGTATTTCATTAAATGCAGAGTCGAACCTCATAAACTCTTCCAAGTTTGTACCTTTCAGTTACTCTAGAAGAAAATAGTCTATCCACAAACATGTTTTGATTTTTTTGATATACTCTATTGGTACCTATGTAAATAAGAGTGACTGTATGTAGCTACAGTTACATGTATTACATAACATTACGAGTACATTATATCAAATATTTCCTTTTTTATGAAAATATTTCAATCAAGTTGGAAGGACAAGCAATATTAATAATAACAAATAAAAATCTTGAGACATTTTACACAAATCGACCTAGTCCCACGGTGAGCTAAATTAAGGCTAAATTATACTTAAATATTTAGACAGTCACGACCAAGGAACAAATATTTGTAATAAATAAATACACAAATAATGCCCTCGCCGGGATTCGAACCCGGAACCTCCAGCTTCCTAGGTAGGACTACTAACTACTTAGGCTACGGAGGCTGACATGACAAAGACAAATAGTAGTCACTTGAATAAAACCTATTGCTTACTTCTACTTGGGATTGTGTCTGCAAGCTCATAACATTATCAAGCTGTCAAATGCCGGAATAGATACTTGAAATATTTCGAAAGTCAGGTTTGGCATTTTGTTTCTATCCTCCAGACCCTGCAGCGCCGCTGGAGCAGCAACTGGCGCAGATGCGCGCGCAGCTGGCGGCGCTCGCGCAGCTGCCTGGAGTGATCCAGCAAACCCTCGAGCTGGTGACGCGTCAGCTATGCCAGATTACGCAGCAGGTAGATATAACGTGACATCCGGGTCGAAGGACCAATTATGTGGCGATGAATAAGTACATATACCAACAGTCAGTAGAATCTAGTGGCTTAGTAGTAGCAGTGGAATGCGCGCGCAGCAGCCTTTAGTGATCCAGCAGACCCTTGAGCTGGTGACGCGTCAGCTATGCCAGATCACGCAGCAGGTAGATATAACGTGACATCCGGGTCGAAGGACCTGTTCTCAGTGTCAATGAATAACTATGTATACCAATAGTCGGTAGAATCTAGTGACGTAGTAGTAGGATGCGCACGCAGCTGGCGGCGCTCGCGTAGCTGCCTGGAGTGATCCGCTAGACCCTCGAGCTGGTGACGCGTCAGCTATGCCAGATCACGCAGCAGGTAGATATAACGTGACATCCGGGTCGAAGGACCAACTCTGTGGCGATGAATAAGTACATATACCAACAGTCAGTAGAATCTAGCGACGTAGTATTAGCAGTGGAATGCGCACGCAGCTGGCGGCGCTCGCGCAGCTGCCTGGAGTGATCCAGTAGACCCTCGAGCTGGTGACGCGTTAGCTCTGCCCTGCCAGATCACTCAGCAGGTAGATATAACTTGATATCCGGGTCGAAGGACCTGTTCTCATACATCAATAGACGGTAGAAACTAAAAAATTGTAAACTAATATGGCTGACTTTTCATAGCCTTTGACGTCTTTGACATACGTCGTGAAATGTTCGCAATATCAATAATTTTAATTAAAAATGTATGTGGTACTCATAATTAGTCTGTAGATAAATCATTGATTGTAGAAGACTAACGAGCATAGAAGAGAATAAAACAATTTGTAAATATTGCATAAAATGCATTAGAACTAGTTCCTGGGACCAATGTTGCTCTATCTATATGATGCCAAGTGAATAAAGTTATCTAAACATCTATTTTATTTATTTACAGGAAGCTCACTCTCAGCAAAGAGTCACACAAGATCAGATAGCGATCGAATCTTCCGAGATGGTTGAAGGTATGTAAATACTGAAGACTGTTTAGGTAGTTTTTGCATTACACATAGCAAATTTTAAATCTAATATCTTTTTCAGAATCTAACGAGAACTCTGAAACTACAATCGAAGATGTAACAGAAGAAAAAGACGAAACTCAAATTGAAGAGGTAGTGGAAAACGGAGCGATTAATGAACAGGTGAAACAAACGAAGATGGTGGAAGAGAGGCAGATAAAAACGATGGAAGAAGTCAAGCAGACGAAGACTATAGAGGAGGTTAAGAAGGTGCAAGTCGGTACCGCCGAGGAGATGAAAAAGATGAAGCGAGAGGAACAGGAGATCTTGGAAGAGCAGAGAAGAATTGAGAAACAGAAGAAGGTACGTTTATTATTCTAGTCATGGTGGTCCCGATCAATTGAGATACATATCTAATAAAGCTACGCCCTATAAATCTAAAACTAACTTAGCTCATTTTTCAAGTAGGTACACAGTCTGTTGTATTATATTTTCTAATGTCTCAAGAAAACACCAGCCGCATACACATAAACGCAAAAACAAGGATTACTAAACATACCTACAATCTACACGCTAAAGGAAATAATGTTCAATAACTCAACAAGTATCACAACATCTTCAATTAACTGAAATACTATACGTATTACATTTTCCACCAATATTCTCTGTTCTATATTCCGAAACTAAGTTATTTTTTATTTGCTTTAGTTTAATCTCTCAGGAAACTAAAAAATCTAGATCTAAGATTGTGGATGGACCGGAGTATAGAAGTAATATTAGGCATCTCCAGCCTACCACCCAACTACAGAACTTCAGATTTAAGATTATAGATTAAAAGCTGAGCATTGCAGCACGTGAACGGGCGCATGGCCGTTATAGCATCGGAAATGTCATAGTAGATTACACACCGTTTGCACGTCACGCGCACGCGTACGCCTCGCAAGCGGTGTGCCATCTAAAGGTCATATGTGTGTGGCCTTTGCCTTTCATTATGCTAGGTTAAAAATTGAAATGGTTTAAACCGTATACTGGGTGTTACATTAGTCGTGATACAAATTGTGAAAAACCTGTTAAGATGGTCTTTCTGAACAAGGTTTCCTATGGGACCTATATGAAATTCGCGAAAAAAAAATTACGGTTTTCATATAGATCGGTACAGAGGTGATCATGATTTCTCAGTCTCGTTTCATTATTATGAAAACACATTTGTAAGAGATCAGTCTGAAAAATTGTATACATATTAATGTACTCGAACTGTACTAGTCTTAAAAAAAATTAAGATTTTCATATGGGTCCCGAAGGAAACCTTGTTCAGAAAGACCATCTTAACAGGTTTATCACAGTTTGTATCACGACTAATGTAACACCCGGTATAACATAACAGGAAATAATGGAGGAACTGTTTGAGCAAGACTCTGAGGACCCACGGGAGACGCCCCACGAGATAGCTCTTAGGTTCATAAATGTGAGTTTCTTGTTTTATCATCGGTAGAACAAATAGTGGTCGGTGTTTCTATGCGATTTTGTTACGCGTTTTTTTTGTTCATTACCATCACCACTGGTGGCGCTAGTGCGCTAAATTCCTT
The DNA here is from genome assembly GCA_025490895.1 of Thaumatotibia leucotreta. NCBI lineage: Eukaryota > Metazoa > Arthropoda > Insecta > Lepidoptera > Tortricidae > Thaumatotibia > Thaumatotibia leucotreta. The sequence goes on from JALPQI010021099.1 coordinate 8,049, forward strand.
TTCGGCCTAAACTATTTTCTTTCATAGTCAGCAGGTGACTTACTGGCCACCTACATTCATTCTCTTTAATACGTCAAGAAAACAGAAAAGTCATTCTATATAATTTTGTCACCGCAAACGGAAGATATATTCTAAGATTTCGTTCTAAAGCCGCAAAAAAGAGGAATCGTCACCATAAAGTGTTACCGCCGCCGTAATTATCACCCGCCTGGAGATACAAACCACGAATATAATTATACTCAAGACCGCTGCATCTCATAGTTCAAAGGTAAGTCTCCTGCGAGCTCTAAATTATTTATTTTGAACACTTTATTAATATTTCCTAGCGCCTCCAGCTATCGGCAACCTTTCCTCTAAATTCTAAATTGCGTAAGCATTTATTGCGTAAGCAACCACTTTATTTACCGTTTTATAAAAGCAAACGAGACTATTATGCCAGAATAGCAAACAAACATGCGTCTGCTACAAGATAATCGAAAATGACTCCACTATTTATACGCAGTTCGTCAATAATTTGGGAATGGTAATGATTTGATTGTTGCGACTGAATAATCGCATAGAACTACCCTGGTATCAAGTCATATGATTTCAAAAAACCTCATAAATTGATTCACAAGCCAAGCTTAATCTCATTCGAATCAGGCCACAGGCCTACTGTCGTTATCTTCGAAATTCGTAAATTTAGAGGATTTGTCTTTGATTTTTTATTCCCAAATAACTGTAAAAACTGTTTGAATATTATTTTGGAAAGTTTTAGTTCTGTCTAGCATATTTGCTGATAACAGCAATTCAGCATTGGAACAACATAAAATCCATTTTTAGAATTCTTTATTAGTATAGTCATAGTCAAGTTGGGTTAATGAAACATTATGTTCCACTTTCCTCGAACGATTTTTTGCGTAGGAAATGTATAGCTACGAACAAATAAAACATGGAAGCCGCACACCATACTAAATTAGGCAATAAGTCCGCCATTTGTACATTTTTTTGTATTTTGTGCAATAAAGCTTAAATAAATAAATTGCCTTTCAAAACCGGTGCTGAATTTTAGTTGACAAGTGTCACCCCCTCTTCAATAAATCACGGTAATGAATTTAAATATAAACCTATAAAAACGAAAACCGCCATTTAAAAATAGTTGTGATTGGTCCATCAAAGTTTTAATTGGCTTAACATTTGTCAAAGATGTTGCGCCGAAATATGAGCGGTGTTAAGAAAAGCACAATGTCCTGCCCATCTTGGCACAATTGAACAATTGGTTTTGGGGGCATTTTTGAGCTGGCGTTAGACGTCCATGTTATATATGATCGCAGGTATAAAGTGTTTCAGTTACTCAATTTGACTATTCTTAAAGTACTCCCCAATTAACTCACAACAGGACCTTTTGGGGAGTCTCCTGTTGGAACGAGAGCCGAGACACATGAAGAGAGCATCGCTGTTGGTCCCAAACGGGACGGAAGGCAAAGAGGTTGGCAGCAGACTGTTTTCAGTTCAGTTGTTGAATTTTAAATGCGAGAGACTTTCTGTTTTTATATAAAAGCGAACGCGATGTTTAGGTTGGGGAACTGAGATTGGGAAAGGATAGGCATTTCTCCGAACGTTTCAACCGCCGTGACTTCGGCGGCTTTTGAATATATTGGTAGACGTAGTTGACAACTACCAATATATTCTATTACAAGTTCTGGTATCTCTCACGGGATTCGTGTCATAAGGCTGCCACCGAAGTTACAGCGGTTGAAACGCTCGGAGAAATGCCATACATTTTGGAATATAGCAAAACGCAGTTAGAATAAAAAAGGATTTTTCAATTGAATTATTCAACCTAAAGTAACATACTCACATAAAATAGTTTAGTAATCTAAACTACTCGATAGGATAATTCAATCATAAAGGGAGAACTTTCTTATACTCAGTAAAAGCGCCACGAAAAACTTCACAAAACTTTTATTCATTAAAAGCTTACCACAATCACCATAATCAGAATTAACCCTTAATTCGACAACTTCCAAAACACTAGTTTTTGTCATGCTTTTTATTTTAGCCAAACAACGTGTTGAGTGTCAAGGAAGCTTGAATACACAGTCAAGGGTTAAAATTAATCTTACTCCTAAACCTCCCAATATTTCTTAACCGTACACCCAACCCTTACAACAGAGAGTAATGGCGGACCCACAGCGTGACCCCGACTCCAAGCAACACAGGCCTTCGTTGGCAGTTTCAGACACACCTAGGAAAGACGACAAAAAGGTTCGCAATCAAAGTGTGAACATCATTAGAGTCACGATAGTTTACGTCTGTTATTAGGTTAGCAGTCATAAACTGTGTGGTTACCATGACAGTACATAGACAGTAACATACTATCGCAATCTAGGCATAACCATGGCACCCGATCTGTAGCGGCAGGTAAGTATGCTGTTCCTAGAATAAGCAATTACTATGGGGATAGGCTCATCGAAAAGCGCTTGCCATACTTACTTAACACCTTACCTGCGGCTATTAGAGCGGAGAAAAACAAAACTAGATTTAAGAAAGCCCTATTTCAACACTATCTCGACAGTATTTAAACACCATCTTATATTCTTTCACTTTGCCTAAATTTCTATGTAAATTTGACACATCTACTTCTGTACTTCACTGTTTTTAATGTATTGTAGAGACTCACGGATCCCACAGTCAAACTGTTCAAGCAGTTTTGTGGGACAATGTATTTAACTAGGTTTAAGTTGTAATCCTGTAGCTCACAGAACAAAATAAATAAATAAATAATAATAAAAATGAGTTGTGAGTTTAGGAGTGGATAGCGTAAGTAGCGTAACATATTTTCTGTCCATCTCGCACGTATTTGCATATTAGTACGTGCGAGAGGAAAGAAAGTTACGCTAACGACAGAACGACTGCGTTAAACTCACAATACTAGGTCGCTTATTATGGTTCCCTTTTTCCCGTTTATCGTGCTACGTGTCACTTTCACTTGCTTACATGTCTGAACGTGACGCTAATGACGATAAACGATTAAACACGGGACTATCGTAAACCTAAAGCTCATTGTTCATGGTACAACGAAGTGTAAAACAAGCCTACGCGTGAATATCTGAGCGTTTAAACCGCCTAATTTTGGTTACATCATTTTTGCCGAAGTTTCTAAACGTCTCAATGTTATATTTGGTAATTTGTATAAGGTAACGTGCCTCATTCAAATGACAAAGTAGCATATTGTTACGAATAGAAACTTCGGCAAAAATGATGGCACCAAAATTAGGCGGTTTAAACGCTCAGATATTCACCCCTAAACTAGTTGTAACACAAACACTAGGGACACGTCTGTATTTTAGGCGTAAGCACATTCATTAATATCATAATAAAGGATCAAAGGTAACAGGTAAAATATACCTAATCATCATATTACGCGTAGATGCTTTAATCTGTCGTCACCATATCTATTTATTAAATGTATGCTCCGAATACAATTCTATTCATTGTAGCACTAGTACTACTTATACAAATTACTTTCTACGTACCGAGGCTTCCAAAACTCTTTGGCATCCTTCCAAAAACATGTCTAACAGTATTTAACGGATTAAATGAAGATAATTTATCGCCCACACAAGTATGAACAAACATTACAAAATAATTCAAATCCGTTAAATTTTCATTAATATTTTAGAATGCTTGCGGCCTAGATCATGTATCCGGGAACTTGCTTCTTTAACTCTAATTCAGTTAAACCTCAAGTCTTATCAAAACACTTCTTAACCCTCCCACCCCCTAACCCCAAAACAGGAACTCATGGCGGACCTTCAGCTAGACCAAGAGGCCAGGCAACTCAAGCAGAGGCCCACGCCGCGCGTGGGCAAGCCCAAGCCCGTGTTTGGGCCTCTCACGCCGTCCGAGAGGCCGGTGGTCCTGCCTGGAGGCCGGAAGTGGAGGAAGCCGAAAGACGCCTACAATGACGCCTTCATCGCTGAGACTTTGACTGCTCAAGCTGAGCTGATCCAAGGAAAAGCTATGGGGTATTGTTTTACTCCCTTCATAAGCGTTTTCTAACTTAGCTAAGTATTGTTTGTCCTTTTCCGTCTTACCAATATAATTATAAGAGCTGAAGGGACAAACAACACTTAGTGGCTGTTAAGTTAGGGGACGTTTATGAATAAGGGGGTAAGAAAGGAACAATCTTCTGAACATTATATTTACGAGATCGATTTTAAAACATTTTTTGAATCATTTATATTTGTATTTTACTAAGGATACAGGGTGTTTCCGTGGTCGTCATCCCAACTGTGAAAAACGTGTTCTTGGTCTTTTTGAACTAGTTTTCCCATGGAACAAAAATACTTATGAATATCGCGCAAAAAATTAACTCATTTCATACCGACCAATGCGGAAGTGTTCATAATTTCCAGTCTCGTTTCATAATTATGTAAACACATTGGGAAAGAATTAGTATGGAGAAATGTATACATATTAATGAACTGAAACTTTACTAGTCGTAAAAAAAGTCCGTTTGTTCATATTGGTCCCATGGGAAACATTGTTCAGAAAGACCATCTTAACACATTTTTCACAGTTGGGATGACGACCATGGAAACACCCTGTATGTTTTCAGTCATTATGGATAGAAAACATAAAGCATTGAATTTATCTGTTGAATCAAAATATCTGTGCATCAATTTTAACAGCCTGTTACACAAAATGTTAATTTTCTTCTTTCAATTAAAAGCACCAATCTTTTACAAGCTTTTATTTCGTTTTATCTGGTTGCCTAATAAAGATGCCAATCCCTAACGCTCAGTCGTGAATAGGGATGATGACTGTACCTAGTTAAAATAAATTATTTAATAAAACACGACATAATACACGAAGAAATTATTACTAAGATGTAGATTGCAGTAATTTTTGTATAGAACTTTAATAAATTGAAAAGAACATAAAAGAGTAGGTCATTTGGCAGTACTCAAACGTGACGTCACTTTTGAGTATTTCATATAAAATTCCATAGTGGTGATCGTTTTGACAGTTCGAAAAAAGATGCTGATTTGATTTGCCTTGCCAGTCATCATGTCTATTGTAAACAAAAGGCAACTATTTTTTTTTATGTCATGATGGAATCTTAGATAAATCGTTTGAAGTCGGTTTTGATTTATTTTTAATTTTGTGATTATATAAGGTCCTAATTTATTAGATGCAGATATTTTTACAGCTGATAGTACTCGGTCTCTGGAGTATATTAAACCGTGAAACATTATAGCTTTTACGATGTTTTTTTGGAGAAAACGGAAAAACAAATTTGCTACGTAAAAACACCCTGTTTTATGAATTTATTAAATGAAAACTCATTGAACAGATTCTAGTACCTCTTTTACGTACCACTTAACTGAAACTGGCCACTTCTCGTCGATAAATTAAATACTTGATTGTCAATGTCATGTTATTTTCCGTTGGATTGTGTCGTTTGATGACATGACAGACAGTGTTATTGTGACATGTGATAATGCACACATGATGATTTTTTTTAGACGAAATTATAATTTTTTTTGTTAGGAAAATGAAATCAAAAAAATTACATGAAAAGATTTCTTAATTTATATTTAAAGTTAATTATTTTAATGTAAAGTATCATGTGTTAAAATATTTGCAACTAATAAATTAGGACCTTATATATCATACCGTACTTAGGTATCCATTTTGTATAACAGACTGTTTCCTCATTTTCTATTTTATTCACGTGTTTCATTTTTATAGGAATACATACGAAAGCGTTCATCTGCCATACGACGAGAGGTTGGTCATATTCATACATATTATATGACAGCTCTACATATTTAACAATATGTCCAAAATAATTTTCCTATTTTGTTACTTTTTGTCAAAATTGTACAATTTATATACATAAATAAAATCTAACTAATGTACAGAGATCGGACAAATGTGACATGTGGTGGACAGGACTCCAAAGTTGATTGAATAGGTAATTAATCATTTAGTGATTTTTAGAAAATTACCTATTAGACACCGGTACCATGAAAACGTTTGCAAATAGTCAGCATAAAGCTTCGAAATCAAATTTCAATAAATTATTTGTTTAATTATTCATTTAATCAACTGGAATCATGTCCATACTATTGCGAACAATGACCCACATTTATCATATCGCTGCTAATGTAAGATGTAAATAACCTAACCTATATCTAAGATTGGCTTGTGGCTAAGCTGGCGGCATTTCCTCACTGTATCGAAATAATGATGCGTTGAGCGAGGAATTCAGCATTTTGTTACCAAAATTATTTCACAAAATTAAGAAAAATTAAAAAATATATATTATATTATAAAACAAATTAATAAATCGTCGGTTGACAGCCAAAACTCACAAAGAAACAAATACCTAAGTACTTGAAATAAAGCTCGGATTCAGGACTGACATACGAGGTTGCTAATAGTGACAGTTTTTATAGTGGCTTTTGGTTGTCAACCGACGAATTATAATAGAACCTTGATTATTAAAAATACAGTCATTTAAAAAGAGAATTTTGTACGTAATTAACTAATTAAAAAAGTTGGTAACAAAATAGGAAAAGGGTAGCACATGCAGTATGCAGTAGCGCTTCTTGCACAAAGCTTTTGAATAATTTTTAGTAGGTAAGTAATGTTTTGCTTGTCCAAAGAATATAGTTGGAAATTTCTAAGAATTCACTTTTGACAGTTATAGATTAAGTAGACCTTATTAATATGAGGTTAAGGCTAAGGCGTTTTTCCGATAGTCTTAACGTCATATATATATAAGGCTCATTTTTAAAGTGTTAAAAGTTAATTCTTAGAAATTTCCAACTATAGTGCAACGCACACAGGTGTGAATTATTTGAGTCTATCTCGCTAACCAAATATAAGCTTAAGATATATTCTGTCCAAAAATTTCTGGCAGTAGAAAAAGGCTGTAAATTCAAAAAATTTAGGCGTGAAGAGTTGTCTATTCATAGATAAATTAGAATTTGACGCATTTTTTTAATAAAAGGGATTTTTGGACCGAGTAAATGCATATTACTAGCTAATATTTATTTTCCTTTTATCCTTGAAGCTTTTTATTTCAATCGCAAAATGTAGAGCTGTTATCGAAAGTTTTTGTTGAGTTTATTACTGATACAAAGACTTCAGTGTAATCAATCATGTACAGAAAAAATAATAACAAATAATTGTTTATTAATCTTTGGAATGCCCGTTTTATTTTTAAATATAGTTTACTTGCGACTTATTAAAAAAAATATGTAGACGCT
>JALPQI010021100.1:0-19320 GCA_025490895.1 Thaumatotibia leucotreta
CACTTGAGAAAAAACTATATAAACAAATGCATTTGAATGCAGTGCATTTGCATTCCTGCATAGATTGTGGTGCATCAACGACTCTCAAGTGACTGCGACTAATTTATTTTTATTGCCCCTGTGGTGATCAGCGATCACAAGGTTTATTCTTTAGAATTGTTTGCCACTAATGTCCATACACATACAGATACCTTTACATGTAATAAATAAGATGTTGTTTATTAATCCATGCTTCATAAATTAGGACACCTGCCAAATAGAACTTTATAATAAATCCCCACTTTAAATTGGTTGGCCATCAGAGATGTATTTGGGTCAATCACTTTTTTTTTGTTATTCTGTCACATCATCCAGCGGACAACAGTGGGATAGTTTGCTAGAAGAAAGTATCCGGCATGCTCTACTAGGCATCATGATTAGTGGGTGACCGATCCCCTTTGAAGGCCCCTATCAAAAATACCTAGTTTTGTAAATTTGACTGCTATTAAACTGTGAATTTAGGGGTGACTCAGGAGAACGTAGCCAAGGCAACTAGTGGCAAAAAAAGTGTTTGAACCATTTATTAATTTTAAATCTGGCTATCTAAAGATTTCTGAAATATTTAAAAACAAACTTTATAGTTTTAATCAGGGACCGGAACCGGAACCGGTATTTTACAAAAACCTCAAAATAGCCCAATATTTTAAATTACTTTATACTTGTTATGTACTGCTCAATATTTTATGTAATTTACAATAAATTATTTTTAAATTACTCCATTAACTTACAATTTATATACCGAAGAACGAAAAGGAACGAAAAAATAACAGTTATTTTTGTATGGAGAAAATAACGGTTCCGGGTCCCTGGTTTTAATGTTGTAAAAGAAAAGGTTGAGCTTAGCTTCAGTATATTAAACATTTTTTGCAACTTTTTTTCATGTATTAAAATGCTAAAAAATAAAGCTTTTTATTTTAGTAATCAGATTAGTAAAAAAATAGACTAAGTTACGAAAACTGGTCTTTACAGGTATATCCGTAGAAAAAAAAAACCTATGTAGGTACCAGTTTATGTAAATTGAGTGATTATTTGATTAATACATTATATGATTAGTGTGCATAATTTTTACAACTACTTGCAAATCCAATGAACTCTAAAAAGGCAGAAGTTAAAGTAGCATAAAGAATAAAGATTACCAGTTAAAATAGCATAAAGAATAAAGAACATTCAAAATGATCACAAGTTAAAATTGTGTTTCAAATATTAAATAACCAGTATCAGTATAACAATTTTTTTTCTAAGTAATCTAACAGTGATTTGTTGTTAATAACTACAATGTAAAAAATAAATGCAACATACAATCACACACTGTGTTCCAATGAAGTCGGCACGAAGGGTTCCGCCAACTGGCAAAGTTATCGTGGATACGAATCCGATGATTCGAATACCATGGCACTTCTTTCTTTTTAAGCATAGCCTCTAACCCATAAACTAAACCGAATGAAAATTATTTTCTAATAGTACATCACGAAAACACCACAAATAATAGCAGAAAACATGTAAGGTTTTAGGCACGCGTAAACGATAAATGCCGTACAAAGATGTTTAACCTGTTCCAAATGTAATAGGAGCCTTCAGGATGTGAATAGGGAATATGACCCCGTCTTTTGTGTGTTTAAGAATGGATAATCAGGATTTCCAGTTACAGAGCCTGAACAGGGATAATAGGCATTTGTTACATAGCTATACTTTACAGGTCACATAAAAGTGTGTCTAAAGTCAAGCAATTATATATTCTATTCGAACTATGTAAAGCAGACAAAGGTATGTTTTAAAGATGTCATGTAGGTAAATGTGCAGCTCATATCTATTTGGAACATTATAAATATATGGTAAGATATTTGTACTACCATTTCATAGGCATGTCTCAAACCAGGTAGGGGTCTGTGTTAAACTTACTAATTATAGGTATTTATCCTTTGCATTTGAATACAATAATTGTGAAATTTGTGCAAGTGTTCTAGGGCCCTAGTCTTATAAAGTAGTTTAATTTCTTTTATTCCAGTTGGCAAACTGACTTAAGAAGAAATATTCAAAATGAGTGGCCATGTTTGTAAGTTGTGAGCAATGGAAATCAATCTTGTAGGTATTCAAAATTTGTTTAATTTGCAATCTATACATCATTTAATACTACAAAATCTATGTGTTATTAAACAAATATTAGTAATAGATTATCTGAAACCATGAAAACAATAAAATAGTGCTTGGTTATGGATATTTTTCGAACTCTTAGTTTTTTAAACCAACATGGTGTTGTTTTTCTGGTTTATGCTGTAATACTATTAAACCCAACGAGGTTGATAAATTTAATTAATGATCTGTTGAAGGCCAGCAAATCAGAGCTTGATATGTTCTACACATAAAGAGGTCACAAGGAAACTAACAATTTGGCACTGGACCAAGAACCAGCTACACATTAGGAATGTAAAGGCATCCATGTCCTTGTTTATGTGGAATTGATGTAGTTGTATTTAACTGAAACGGATCTAGAAATGATGGTCTCTTTAGCTCAGTTAGTAGTAGCCCTGCCTGTGAAACTGGAGGTCCTTGATTTGAATTCCTGTGTGGAGCATCTGTGTATTTATCTTGAAATTATTTCGTCGGCTGACATGCAAAACTCACTATAAAAACTGTCACTACTCTTAGCAACCTCTTATTTCATTATTGAATCAGAACTGAGATACGAGCTTTATTTCAAGTAGGTATTTGTTACTTAGTGAGTTTTGCTTGTCACCCGACGATTTATTGATAATGTTTTCTATGCATTTAAGTATCTATCTATTACATATACTTTCATCAATTTGAATATAATCACACTGACAGTGCAGATTTAACCACCCCGGGTAGCGATAACACAAGCCTTTTTGAGCTTACAGTGGGATGAGGTCCTTTGTGTAATAATGTCCCATGATATTAATTATTCATTAGAAATGTATTTTATTTAAATTCAAATTATTATCAAGATAAGATTCTGTTATTGTTTCCATGTACGCATTTAGGTACTTATGGTTTAAATCTAACTATTCTGGGTATAAAATTAATACTAGTGTGGTATGGTTTATTCATGTGACAAACATTCACTTATTGTCATGTCATATTGAATTGGCTACAATAACGGACATAACATATGGCTATTTGGTTGCAGAAATACTACATATAGAGACTGAATAACCATTTCTTAGATGACATGGCATTTAAATAATGATGTGAACCCTCAGAAAAATGCTTTATAACATGAGATATGGATACTAGCAATACACAACTTCAGCATGTATTTCTAACAATCTATGTGTTATGTTATGAACAATGCTTGGCAGGGGTGAGCTATTTTCATACTAAATGTCATGTGATACATGTCATTTAGTATGATAACACCTCACCCCCGCCGAGAATTGGTTATGACAGCAAAAATTGCTATTTGTGGCCGAATAAACCTGTGTAGGTACACACTTTGCCACCAAACTAAAAAGGGCTGTTTGTAGGCATTGCTTTAGTATCTTTTCCTTTCTACAACCTAACTATGATACTTTCTCATAAAGAAATTTATATAATTAATAATTTTTAAGAACCTATATTTTCCAGATAGTTATGAGTGGGTGAGAATCATCATTTTCATTAAATTCATAAACTCAAACTGCAAACAAGTTTGCAGTAGATGTATGTCAACCGCACAAATACATAGCTATAAAATAATAGTATGTTGTTCTAACAACTAAATTGATGTAATAGTTATGATAGAAAACCTTTAAAATATTATAAGCTACAGCTATTATAAGAACAGAATGTCAATGATACCAGTACTGAGGCATACAATTTAAACATGTTTACATTGTTTATATTATAAATTATGAGGTCATTGACTGTGTACTATCAGTTAATTAATTTAACTTACCAGATTACAACAACAGACATTTTGGTAGAAGCTGCTTTTAATGTGTACCTGTATAAGTTTAGTTCAGATTGCCAATTGAAAAAAAAATTATAAAAGCATGCTTTGAAAAAAATCTACTAAATATTACAAAAAAAAAAACCTTAAAAAGGCAGGTAAATGTCTTAAAATAATGTTTTAATTTACATGGTTTACAGAATGGGTAGATGCAAAAAGAAATACCTACCAAGTATTTTCAAAGATTACCCTAGAATTAGAACAAAAATAAACAAGGCATTATCTCTGTTAGGTAGGTACATGTTTACCACCATTAAACCACGCGAAAAGATTGCAAACACATGTACTCAGACCAGTAAACCAAGGCAATCTTCATTGTATGTTACCTAACACCAACATCTGCTTACAATATGAAAATAATTCTCAACTATACAGTCTCACATGAATTTGTATCAGTTCTGTTATTTATTTAGTGTTTAGAACGTTTAAAATAGAGCAATAAAAGCCTTACATGTTAATGAAATGTATGTGATCGACGTCAAACGCTAGGCGCTTCTCTGACCTTCGCAATCAACAATTATTCCAGTCATCTGTTACATTGCAAACAAGGCTCAGATACAGAGTTTTACATAAAAATATGACTTTAATTATGTAGAATATACCATAATAACCGTTGCGAGAACCTTCCCCGTGCTCAAAACTTCAGTGTAACGGCAAAATGTAATAAGTAAAGGTTAAAAACGATCGGCTTTGTAAGTTAAGACAAAATAACCAAACACTTCCACTATGCTATGGTCACTGTTATCAAAACACTAAATACAAAGATCACACCAATTACAAGAACATTGCATTTACCGTCGGAGTTTGAACGATAAAACATCTTCGACTTATTGCGATTCTCGATTCCGATTTCGCCCTTGAGTAGCGGGCGCTAAAAGTCACCACTTACCGGCCATGACAAAGCCCAGCACAAAAACTTTAAGAAGTTCGATAGTTTTAGTACACAATCACTTCAATGTTTTGCTAAAACATCACATAGATTTGCAGATGAAAACAGATTAAAATCATTTCAACATTACATCGGTAAAAAGCAATGGCGCTCAGAAATACAACAAATTGCTACTGCAGAGTCCTATGTTGCCACACTAAAAGTAACAGTTTCTACTATTTCTACCAAATGGTCTTTTTTTTTAATTAATATTTGCAAAAAATAATCGTGATTCGTAGAATAATCAGAAAACAAATCACACTTTGTAAAATATACTTAATATAACTAGCATTGACAAAATCGTAGGAACAAAAAAACTGTTTAATGTAATTTTTAGTGCAAATACACTACAATTCTATTATGTATGATATTCATTATTGTATTCTTAGCTATAAATGTATATTTTCATGAAGTCTGGTACAATTTTTGTAAAATTGTGAACATTGCCTGGGCCGGCTATAAATGAACAAAACGTATTATTTTAATCGACTTTAGTAGTTTACTTTAACGCTAGCAACACTCACCAGTCGACTGTCAAATAGGAATATTTGTGTTGAACCGAGTCGTTTGAAAGCCCGCAATTCATTATGGACATAGTGCTGCCATCTATTAGCAACTCTTCGATTTACGACGAAGTGAAATTGGCTCGCTAAATTGGCAGCATTGCGAGTATTGTATGCTATCTTCGGGTTGTATGTAATTTTAATTTTTAAAAAGTTTGAACTTGAACTTCGTCAACTTTGAAAATATTCAATGGATGTACCTGTATATTTTTCTATATGATGTATGAATTTGGAACATTCGATTATTCTATGATCATTATAAAAATGTTCATTCGTTTGGAATAATGTATAATAATAATATAATAATGAAAGTTACCTACCTGCTTAGAATTATTCCTTAGATTATTTCCTCTTTCATATTTCATATGCAAGAAAAAGATTATCAATGTCAAGTCAAACTTTTGAATATTGAATCCATTACTTTTGCGAGAGTTGTATATATACATTTTGTTAAATAATACAATGAGGAAAAAGAAAGTAATAGATATCGACGATGAACGTCACAAACCATTGGAAATTTGGAGGGCAGTAAGTACCTAAATATATATAGATGCATTAGCTCAATCTGTATAATATTATGATAAAGGGTACCCGATATAATTCCCGATAACTAAGTTTAATTATTCATGAACGCTATTGCACTGTTATTCCATTTGTTCTGAATGTTTCACTTAGGACGGCCATTATATGAATGGCCCACGGAAAAAACATGTCCAGTGCTTAAAAAAATCAGGGAAAACTCACACCTTATTCTGTTAAAAGTAAGGTGGTTCTTTCTTCTGTAATTTGAATTTACTAGACATGTTCTTTCCGTGGACCCTTCATATATAAGTACCTTTTTTTTACATGTTTGCCACCTTATGGTACGACAAATGTTTCCATCTGAATCCAATACTCGCCTGCTATTTCCATCGACGTCGGCATAATTACAGTTCATGACCGCAGGGTCTTTACCCAATTGATAGACATTCGTCATAGAAAAATGTCACTGACATAGGCACTTACCTTTTTTCTGCTTAGGATTTTATTATTGGTTGGATAGAATGACCCTAGCTTTGAAAATATTACGTAATTGAGGTTTCTAGTGGGGATCAAAATTGTGTAGAAGATGCGACTGATTCGAAGTTACAGGTCATCATATCAGCCGAAAGGCGTCCACTGTTGAACATCACTCCCCTAAAGATTGCCACAATGATCGGTCCTGCGCCACCCTCATCTAGCGTACTCCTACGAGTCCTACGACCTTCACCATGTCAGTTACATACCTATAATTATAACTGAAATCGTCCTTCACTGTTAGCACAAAACACATTTTGAAAACTTTCGTTTTTAGATTACCTATAAATTCCTTAATCGTCACCTCTCTCATAGCTAACTCGAATATAATTTTTATAGTATTCTTTGCTTGTATTTAGAAACCAGGCGTTACTATCGACGGAGTGTAAGAAATAGTAGATTTGGGTCACAAGGGATCTAAATTACATATTTCCGATGAGGGTGTTCTTGAAGCCCAAATTAAATTGCTGGTGGTAGGACCTCGCGTGCAGGGTCCGCCCGGATAGCTACCACCGTCTTACCCGTTAACCTGCCGCTAAATAGTTAATACTGTGTTCCGGTTTAGGGGTAAGATAGCCGGTGTAATTACTGGCATAGAGGTCCATCCATCTAAGTTCTCAGGGTAGGCAGCGCATAGGCGAATTTTTTGGTCACTATGTCCATGGGCCTCAGTCCCCCGCTTTCCATCAGGTGGGCTGAGGGCTGAGAGCTCAGTTGTCTACCTTCGTCACATAAAAAAAACGCTTTCGCTTACGATTGACGATGAAGCGCTAGCGATTGGCAACTTGTCTAAGCACCCAGGAGTTGGAAAGTAAAGGATATGTTAGGTTTTAAGGCTTCATCACAAAATAAAGTAAGTAGACATGACTCTATAATTATAATTTTTTTATAGGACCATACCTTTGTATGGATGTTATTACAAATAAGGGCTCTTTGCCTAACTTCTCGGACGCTGTGGTTGATATTAATATCAATTTCTCCATAATTATGGACTTTTATTTAAAATTCTGGATTTTAGTAATGTTTCTTCGTATTTTACCATTTTGAGTCATTTAGTTTCCCAATGGGTTTTAACTAGGTAGGCACCTAAATTACAATACCGATACTATAATAAACTGTGAATGTCGTGTCTATAATTTTTATTAACTATTTCAAAGATTGCACTTTTTTGGGCCTGAACTTTTTCATTAAGCATTATCTAAAGATATGATTTTGACGACTTTTAAGCGAATGATTTTGGATATTGGATTGTTTAACATAAAACAGAAGAATCTGGCCTGCTTTACGTACAAATCCTCGGGATCCTCGGAGTCGACATTTCCAACGACGTCCAATTCCGATGTCACCTAGAGGGAAAAGCTACGATGGTATCCAAAAAGCTCGGTGTGCTTAATAAAGCGAGGGGATACTTTACTGCGGGGCAAAGACTTCTGTTATATAAGTCGCAAGTCAGACCCCATATGGTGTATTGCTGTCACCTCTGGGCAGGAACACCTGTATACCAGCTTGCACCCTTTGACTCGGTTCAGAGACGAGCTGTCCGAATAGTCGACGATCCCAGACTCACAGGCGGTATTGAACCCTTATGTGTGTTCTATCGTCTGTACAATGGGTTGTGCTCTGAAGAACTGTTCGACATGATGCCAACGTCCACTTTTCATCATCGCACCGCTCGCCACCGACTGGGCGCTCATCCTCACACCTTGCAACCTAAATGGTCGCGCACCGTGCGGTTTCAGAGGAACTTCCTCCCGCGGACGGTCCGTCTGTGGAATGAGCTCCCTGCCGAGGTTTTCCCGTTGGACTACAGTATGGGGTATGGGGTTCTTCAAAAGAGGAGTGTACAAGTTCTTATTGGGTCGGCAACGCGCATGTGACACCCCTGGGGTTGCAGGCGCCCATAGGCTACGGTGACTGCTTTCCATCAGGCGGGCCGTATGCTTGTTTTGCCACCGACGTGGTATAAAAATCGAGCGAAACCTAACGTTACCGATAGGTACTTGCAAAGTCATGGTACGACTACCTACCGTACAATGATTCTTACCATTTTTATGTCCATGGTCAAAAATGACGCTAAGTTTCTGTAGACTGTTCTGCCTCGCCTCGGCGAACAGACGTCTTTTATTCTTTGGCGAGGACTGAGTTGCCAGTGGTGAAACTACCATGGTTGTGGTCGCCATGTTTGCACCATTACAGGGTCACCCTGAAACAAGGAAGTTTCGATTATAGCATTTCGGTGTTTGATTTTAAGGTTTTAAGAGTATTTGTTTGGAAAGATCGATCTTCTTCCTCAACATTTGGACATCAAGAGATGAATTCGAAGAAAAAGTCCGCTGATCCAAAAGATGTTTTTCTCTAAATCGTGGGATTATCTAAGTCTTCCTTCGTGGCCGTGGATTAATTTTTGACTCCTCAAAAATTAATCAGAAAAAAATTACCTAATAACTCGGAAGAAAACTCAAATTATCGGAATATACATCGTATAATCGTTTGTACGGTACAACCCATGGAATGCTCTGATATTTTGGTTTTGCTTTTGAATTTGGAACGTTTTTATATTCATCATAGGTAGTTTTACGATTATTTTTATTGTGGCCTTTATAAATGGCTCTAGGATCCAGGAGGTTGTTGATGAGAGCAGGTAAAGAGCAGAGGAGTGCCTTGTGGTGACGGCAGTAAGAATACATTTTTTGACCACCCCAATTCTTTCCGTCGTAAGAGTCGACGGGAAGGGATTTGAAGTGTCACTGACCATATATTTATTGATGATTGATGATGGGCAGCATCATCACAGTACCTACCCTCTTGCCCAGCGTGATGATTATGGGCATTTACCTCCTAATGCGTCCATACGCTTAAGTAATGCGAGATGCCTCAGTCCAGCAGCGGACTAATTATAGGCTAATTATGAGAAGGAGTTATGGAGAAAAATTTAACTAAAATGTTGCTCATGAAGCTACAAAGGATCTAGGGATATATAGGATCTTTATTTTCTGGTCTTTCTTTCGTTGGACTTCTTTGGACTGGTCTAAACTAAGTGGCCGGTGCTGCAGAGGGCACCAGCAATTTTAGAGTAGGTACATTTTTACTCTGCGAACGTTTTTTACGACATGTGAGTCAAAATTCTTTTCGTTGTCTTGTTTCATACCACTCTGTCACGCTTTAAGTTGCTGTTTCCACTCAGTATATAAAAAAAACCGGTGCACTTGAATTTCCAAAATTAGAAACAAAACATCTCATACAAAAATAACAACTGTGTCACGTTTTTTAGGGACACAAAATAAACAACGATAAGAATTTTGATCCATGTGTCAAAGACGTGAAATGCTATGGAGTTAGCCATATTTGTTTCAATTTCTTTTGTTTTCTACCGACGAACGGTGTAAATGTACTTAAGCGCAGAATTGTAATTTTTATAAACCGAGCCAAAGTCACTGAAACCTAATTACCTGTTATGAAAACAACGCAGTAAGTGTTGGTAAATGTTAAACAAAGACTACAATCACATGACTAACGAGCTCTGTCAATATAATAACGACATGTCGTTTGTGAAAAACGCAAATAATGGTATATCCACTGTGAAATCGTGCGTTTTGTATTTGTATGTGAATTAGATGATCACGACAACAGGGCATGTACTTCATGTATGTTATATGCAGTTTCTGAGTCCTGATATTGTTTTGCAAGAAAATAGTACATTGTGCATCAAGGGAGGTAAGTACGGAATTACTAACGAGAGTTTTAGTAGCCCGACGCCGTAGGCGGAATGCTTTTAATGACTCGAGTTGGTATTCCGGTTACCGACCGTGATGCATGACAATTTTTTTCATCACACTTGCCGACAAAAAAATAAGTTAAAAGGCAAAATATTACTGCGATTGCAAATCCGATTGCCCAGCGTGGCGATTATGGGCATTTACGTCCTAATGCGTCTATACGCATAGTTAACAGGAGAGGCCTACATCCAGCAGTGGCCTGGGCTGATGATGATGATGATGAAGGCAAAATATTATTAAAAGACGTACTGACATTTCTATTACTCCCTAGGGGATTTTACTTTTTTATTACTCCCGCTATG
Source organism: Thaumatotibia leucotreta (assembly GCA_025490895.1). Taxonomy (NCBI): domain Eukaryota; kingdom Metazoa; phylum Arthropoda; class Insecta; order Lepidoptera; family Tortricidae; genus Thaumatotibia; species Thaumatotibia leucotreta. Next base: position 10,611 of record JALPQI010021100.1, read on the forward strand.
CATGCAAGCAATGTTGCGCTTAGACAGCAAGTGTGATGGAAACACTGTTTTAACTGATGTCAGAGGGTTCTCAAATAATGAAATGGGTAGTTTACTTCACATGGAACATTTATTTATTTTAATAGCAGTTCTTAAAAAGTTTATAAGCTATCCAAGCAATGTTGCGCTTAGACAGCAAGTGTGATGGAAACACTGTTTTAACTGATATCAGAGGGTTCTCAAATAATTAAATGGGTAATTCACTTCACATGGAACACTTTTTTGTTTTAAGAGCATTTCTTAAAAAGTTAGTACATTTGGATCACGTGATCCTCGATATTGATCATCATCATCATCAGCCTATCATAGTCCACTGCTGGACGTAGGCCTCTCCTATTAACTATGCGTATGGACGCATTAGGAGGTAAATGCCCATAATCGCCACGCTGGGCAAGCGGATTGGTGATCGCAGTAATGTGTCCACTATGATGACGCTGCTGCCCATCATCAATCTTGTAGAATGGTCAGTGACACTTCAATTCCTTAGTCGACTCTTACGACACCCGCAGGAGGAGATGGGGTGGTGACAAATGTATTCTTACTGACGAAATGTATTCTTATTGATAAAAATTGGTATTAGGCTGGTAGAGTCAATGGTGCTGATCAAGATCCACTAAGTACATTTCCCAAAATGTTGGTGTGAAACATTCCTTTTTTGTTACCAAAAATGTATTTGGTAAAAAAAAGGAAACATCCATACAAACTTTCTAGGACATTTTGGGAAATGTGGTGAATCTTCCTCAGCATCATTTAGGCTTCGTTTCCATCAGATATGTGCGAGGATGTGTTTCCATACAAATGACACCTATTAATGACTCGAGCGAGGTGATTACTCTACCAGCCTATCAATTATTATCAATAGAATATTTTATTGAAGACGTGATCATAATGTACAAATTTTTCAGAGTTGTTCTTGAAAGGTTTTTTCCTAGTCCCATTAACGATTGACGATTAAGCGTTAGCGATTGGCAACTTGTCTAAGCATCCAGGTGTAATAAGCCAGGAATTACAAAGGTTGACAGAAACTGTACTTAGGACAAGCGATCAATGTTGACATGTACAGACTACAGTCCAGTTAAATATGTGTACAAAATGTTTACTTAATGTGTTGGGATAAGGTGCACAATTGTATACATATTTATGAACTCGACTGTAATCAATCAAACACTACTGCCTCCTGTCCCACATACTAATTAGTTATACTATTATTGATTACAGAAACCGCAGGAATGCTCTCAATGCTCTAATTAAGTTGTAACAATTGTAACACGAACTCAGAATATATTTGAATAGCGAAGAAAATTTCAGAATGTCAATTCTTTGATAGAAGATTGATGATGGGTAGCAGCGTCATCATAGTCGACACATTACTGTGATCGCCAATCCGCTTGCTTAGCGTGACGATTATGGGCATTAACTCCTATACTGCGTCTATACGCATAGTTAAGAGGGGAGGCCTACGTCCAGCAGTGGACTGAGATAGGCTGATGATGTGAAACAGTGACGAGCGAAAAGGGGAATCACCGTCACAATTTAATGTTCCTTCGCCTGCGACCATATACAGGGTGGTCCAAACCTTGACGTCAAAAATTTTTTTTTAGATTCCTCACGTCATGGGCTATCAGAATATACCCCATGTATGTTAGCCGATTTTTTGTAGTTTTCGAGTTATGAATTTTTTAAATTTTTTTTCTTTGACAAATTCTGGAGTGACGAAATTTATTTAAAAAAAAACTATTGGGTTTTTTTAATAGTTTATTCTTGTAAAAGTATTACTACAAATAAAGCATTTACTGACAAAAAAAATTACGTCCTCACTTTGATAAAAGTCGGATAAAAAAATACCAAATTCAAAATTTTACGTTAAAAACGCATCAAAATAGCACTAATGTACGGAAATAAAAAAATAAAACATATCCCAAGGATTTTTGGTATTCTAAAGCCTGCCCTAGACCTTAAGCCTTCGTAAAAGCAAGAAAAAAGTGATACTTAATGATGAGGATTTTTCGGAGTAGTCGGTTAAATAAACTTAAAAAAGCTTCAAAATTTTTTATTTAACAATAAAGTAAAATTTCGTCTGTTTTGTTGTTCATATCAATAAACAAAGACAGAAAATACCACGAAAACTCAATTTGTGTAGTTATTATACGAAATTTTACTTTTTTTTTAAATAAAAAATTTAGATGGTTTTTTTAAAGTTTATTTGACCGACTACTCCGAAAAATCCTCATCATTAAGTATCACTTTTTTTTTGCTTTTACGAAGGCTTAAGGTCTAGGGCAGGTTTTAGATTACCAAAAATCCTTGGGATATGTTTTATTTTTTTTATTTACTTACATTAATGCTATTTTGATACGTTTTTAACGTAAAATTTTGAATTTAGTATTTTTTTATCCTACTTGTATCAAAGTGAGGACGTTAATTTTTTTGTCAGTAAATGCTTTATTTGTAGTAATACTTTTACAAAAAGAAACTATTAAAAAAACCCAAAAGTTTTTTTTTAATAATAAATTTCTTCACTCCAGAATTTCTCAAAGAAAAAAAAAATTCAAAAATTCATAACTCGAAAACTACAAAAAATCGGCTAACATACATGGGGTATATTCTGATAGCCCATGACGTGAGGAATCTAAAAAAAATTTTTTGACGTCAAGGTTTGGACCACCCTGTATAACATGGACGTCTAACGCCAGCTCAAAAATGCCCCAAAAACAGTTGTTGGGCACGACATAGCAGATTTCTTTACACCGCGCATATTTCGGCGCAACATCTTTACGTGCGTTCAAACTAAAAAAGAGCATTCGCTGTTCTAACCTCCGACTCTACGAAATTCGATCGGTACACAAAACGTGATTGATTGATTTCGTAGAACGGGCGCTAGAACAGCGAATGTTTTTTTGGTTTAAACGCACCATTTGACAAATGTTTATAGAATATGGCCAATCCAAACTTTGATGGACCAATCACAATTAATTTTATAAATGACTGTTTAAGTTTTTATAGGTTGACATTGAAATTGAAACCGTGATGCATTGAAGAGGGGGTGACACTTGTCAACTAAAATACAGGACCATTTTTGAAAGGCAATTTAGTATGGCGTGCGGCTTCCATGTTTTATTTCGTCCGTAAATGAAACTGGCATTCGGCTTTATTAAGTTTAATGAGTTGAGATGATAACTGATTATTTCCGATTCTGTGCGACCCGATGCAGTACCGATGGGGAATGACTCAGGAATGAGTAAAGTGCTGACAGAATTCTCTGTAACAAAGTCCTCCATCATTATCATTTCAAAGTCAAAGTCAAATGATTCTTTATTCAAATTGGAATAGCAACATATACTTTTGAATGGTCTAAGTTAAATAAAGTTAAAACTACTTCCGGTTCTAACCCTACACCACTGACCTCGAGAAGCACCGGTAAGAAACTTGGCGGGACTTTTTTTTTTTCAAATAATCATGGCATTTTTTCAGCCATTTATCGCTCACTGCTGAGAATAGGCCTCTCTTCTAGTACACCATTTATAGCCTTATATAGCTAACTATAAGGCTTTAAATGGTCTTACCCAGAAACAGGAAACGGTATTTTAGAAAAACCTCGAAATAGCCCAACATTTTAAAATGTTTTTTACTCGTCATGTATACCCTGTTTGGTTTGGTATTTAAAAAAAAGTATACAATATTGCAGTATCTTTTCACTGAAAACTACGAGTAGAAAATAAGTTTTAGCAAATATACATTATATAACAAGGAAATACAGTGATATACATTTTTTTATTTTTTACCATGAATAAATAGTTTGAATTTGAATTTGAATTTGTTTTTGATTTATTAAGTACCTAATTTGGATTTTTATATGCATTTTTCAATAAAAAGATACTGCAAGATTGTTTACTTTTTTTTAAACACCAAAACAAACAGAGTACGTATAGTACTCAATATTTAATGTTGTTTACAATATCGTATTTTTAAATTACCCTATTAACTTAAAATTAATTTACCAATTGACAAAAAAACAAACCGTTGTTTTGTATGGAGAAAATACCAGTAGGTATACGGTCCCATACCAGGGTCGCGTTTTATAAAGTTACAATTTACAATTTCGCTGTTTGCCTCTCTTTCTAGCCAATACGTGCGTGCGTTAGAGAGGCAAAAAGCGAAATTGTAAATTGTAACTTTATAAAACGCGCCCCAGAAGTGTCCTGTAATTTTATATATTTTTTCAGGAGGCAACTGACCAGCTAAACAGAGAACGAGGGAAATGTGTGGTTCGTAAGTATAAATCATATTATTGTACTGATAAACTCGTACTCCGTCATTTACTGTTTACAACCCTTGATATAGGTAATTTCACCAGAGTTGAGGTGAATGATAACACACACATCTAAATGAAGTACTAATTGTAAAAAAATTAATGAACGAATGAATGACTCAATGTGACTTGCTTGCGTCAAAAACTTAAAACAAATCCGTTGAACAAACTTTTTGCTCAGTCTTACAGTTGCTATTAGATTTGCTGTCAGTTTCACCAGAGTTGATACGAATGATTAGTTGATTACACACACATCCAAATAAAGTACTAATTGAAAATAAAAATGTGATTGAATTTGAATGAATGACTTGCGACAAATATTGAAGCAAATCCCTTGAACAAACTTTTTGGTCAATCTTGCAGTTGCAATTGGGTTTGCTGTCAGTACGAAAAAAGAACACTAATTTTAAATACCCCGTGTGTTTACATGACATGTTGATGTGTGCGTGACCTCAACTTTCGTGGAACTATACCATTCATCAGTTGAAAGTAAAAAAATGTAAACAAACCTGCAAACTTGCATTATTTCATAATCACGCACTTTCAGAACACAATCTTGGTTTTATCACCAACTTAAAATATTAAACCTTAAGATGTCATACAATATTTGTACAAATTATTGATATAATAAGTATTAACGTAAAAATATATCTGCGATCGTGTTTCACGATATGTGTCAAAGACGTCAAATTCTTTGGAAAGTCAGCCATATTTGTTTAAGGTAAGTTGGGGTAAGAGGAAACGGTTTTCAGAATGGGGAAAGACAAAAAGTCGTCCTTCTAGCACAGCGTCTGCTGGGTCGCGTTTTATAAAGTTACAATTTACAATTTCGCTGTTTGCCTCTCTTTCTAGCTAATATGTGCGTGCGTTAGCGAAATTGTAAATTGTAGCTTTATAAAACGCGACCCTGGTAGCATTTTGTCTTACCTAGGGTTGCAAAAAAACGGTTTTTTCGAACTTGAAAAAAAACCGTGAAAAAAAACCTTTTTCTAAAAAGTGTTTTTACAAAAATTAGAAATCTCAAAATTTGCAAGGCAATTAATACTTTTTTACAGTTCTTTAAACTTTATGTTTTGACTATTAAACGAATATTATTTAACAACTTTGATTTAAGGTTTATAAAACTACCATTAACGAAATAGTTAACGTACCACGTATAGTCCATTTCAAATAACCATTTTTAGAAAAAAAACCATGTTGCTTGGTTTTTTTCATGTTTTTTTTTCTATTTATAACCCTAATCTTACCCCATTAAAAGAACCGTTTCATCTTACCCCACCTTACATTACCTATACACAAAGTGCTTTCTTTCAGAGAACGAAAAAGTGAAAGTCCTGTTTCAAGAACTGGACCTTTGCCAAAGAAGGGTGAACAGCAAGGAGTACACAGCCGAGACATGCCACCAGGAGATGAAGGATCTGATCCAGGCTGTTGATATCTGCGTTGGCCATAAAGCGTTCCTTTTATTGAAATAAACGGTTTTATGGTATTACATTATTCTACTGATTTAAACTTTCACGATTATCACTATCAGTCACTCAGATTTTACCGCAAGCGGAATCTCGTCCGCGTGGAATCCTGTGATTTACAAATGAAGGGATGTTTACAAAAACAACATACCTAACTACATTGAGTATAACTTTTCAGGAGAGCGATAAAACTAAATTCCTCTTTTAATAATATTCATGAAAGCTTAACATTCAGAAGCGGTAAAGATATATAACCACTAAGTTCAGATTACCCCTTTGTGTTTCGGCTAGTGATGTGCCGTTACCGTAATTTACGAGAATTTAGAGAATCTTGTGGTAACTTTCTCGGTAAGATTACCAATATCGGTAATTAATGAGAAAGTTGTCTAAATACACACATTTTCATTATTATTTTTCCAGGATAGTATTTAGTTGACTAGCCATGACTTATGTAGAAATTTTCAAAAACATCCGTGGGCCGGAACTAGTTTATTACCAAAATTACGGTAAATTACGGGCGTAAATTACCGAAAATTCTCTCCGCGAAAGTTCTCAGGTAAAATTTCCTATAGAAAACTTTAATGTTTTCAATGATTTTTTTAATTTTTTATCATCATCATCATCATCATATCAGCTAAAAGACGTCCACTGCTGAACATAGGCCTCCCCCAAAGATTGCCACAATGACCGGTCCTGCGCCACCCGCATCCAACGGACTCCTGCGACCTTCACCAGGTCATCGGTCCACCTTGTGGGGGGGCCTACCCACGCTACGCCTTCCGGTACGTGGCCGCCACTCAAGAACCTTCCCGCCCCAACGGCCATCGGTTCTACGCGCAATGTGCCCCGCCCACTGCCACTTCAGTTTAGCGATTCGGAGAGCTATTTCGGCTACTTTAGTTCTGCTGTGGATGGTCTCATTTTTAATCCGATCACGCAGAGAGACTCCTAGCATAGCCCTCGCCATAGCCCTTTGGGTGACTTTGAGCCTTCTTATGAGGCCCATTGTAAGCGGCCACGTTTCAGTACCGTATGTCATCACTGGCAACACACACTGATTAAAGACTTTCGTCTTCAAACACTGCGGAATATTGGACGAAAATATGTGTCGTAGCTTCCCGAACGCTACCCAACCGAGTCGGATTCGACGATTGACCTCTTTCTCGAAGTTGGACCTACCTAACTGAATAGTTTGCCCTAGGTATATATATTCGTCTACAACTTCGACTGTAAATTCTCCGATTATTACGGGAGTTGGTGCTACATTCGTAGCTACGTTGGTGCTACGTTGGAATTCGACATGATTTTCGTCTTATCCATGTTTATCCTAAGACCAACTCGCTCGGAGGCTTTACTGAGGTCAACGAGCATAGTACTTAAGTCCTCCAAGGTCTCAGCCAAGACTACTATATCGTCAGCGAATCGAAGGTGGGTGAGGTCGCCGTTTATGTTGATACCCAGCCTTCTCCAGTCCAAGTCTTAAAGACATCCTCCAGTGCAGCGGTAAACAGCTTAGGGGAGATGACATCTCCTTGCCTAACTCCCCGCTGCAGCAGAATAGGCTTCGAGCTCTGGTCTTGGAGTCGGACTGACATTGTGGCGCTCTCGTATAAACACTTCAACACCTCGATATAGCGGTAGTCAACTTGGCACCGTTGGAGAGACTGTAGTACTGCCCAGGTTTCGATCGAATCGAAGGCTTTCTCGTAGTCCACAAACGCTAAACAGAGGGGCAGGTTATATTCTTCGGTCTTCTGTATAACCTGGCGAAGCGTATGGATGTGGTCTACGGTACTAAAGCCTCTTCGGAAACCGGCTTGTTCGGGAGGCTGGAAGTCATCAAGCCTGCGTGCAAGACGATTCGTAATTACTCTTGAAAACAGCTTATAGACATGGCTCAGAAGTGAGATGGGTCGGTAGTTCTTCAATAAAGCGTTGTCACCTTTTTTGAAGAACAGTACCAGCACACCTTTGTTCCATGCCTTTGGCGTTCTCCCTTCCAGTAAGACGGAATTGAACAACTTCTAAAGGGCCGTAAGGATCGGTTTACCACCCGCCTTCAGAAGCTCAGCTGTAATTCCGTCCTCCCCAGGCGCCTTGTTATTTTTGAGCTGTTCAAGAGCCATTCTAATCTCGCACAGGCTGATGTCCGGGATGTCTTCTGTATAGTATCGGGTCAGTCTAGCTCTGAGGTCTTCCGCTAGATCAACTTCGGGTCTGCTAGTTGACGTGTACCTACAGCTGTCCATAAAAACCCTCTATCTCACTCAGCAGCTCAGATCTGGATGTGACGATTCTACCATCCTCAGTCTTTAATTTGGCGAGCTGGCTTTGCCCAACAGACAGATCCCTTGCAAAAACTTTAGAGCCCTTGTTCCGCTCGATGGCTTCTTCTATACACTTGGTACGGAATTGGCGCATATCGCGTTTGAGGGACTTAGAGATCTGTCTGTTGAGCTGCCGGTATAAAGTCGCATCAACTGAAACTTCAAACTTCTGTCAAAAGCAAAAGTCAGTCTTTTCAATGACAATTTTTTGAGGTTGGATCCTTTTTGCTAAAATAAGTCCAAATAAAAACTGGAATCTGTTCTACGTTAGGGGACACAATTATTTTCCCCACCATAACTACCTGAACCTAACAAAAGATACGGGCCAATCACGAAACATCCAAACTCAGGACAATGATATAGCCTAGCTTCTAATTAGATAGTATTTACAATCACCGCTAAACCCTTTAAATTTTACCTGCAAGTGCTACCTTAGATAACACGATGAGTAACAAAAGATCTTATGATTTACGAGCACAGTAACAAAATTACCACATAAATAGGTGCCTGAGCCAGATAACATTAAAATACTTATTTGAAAGTACCACGTGAATCGATAAAATAAT
>JALPQI010021101.1:0-18632 GCA_025490895.1 Thaumatotibia leucotreta
GCACTAAATTTGATATTAGTCAAGTAGCCTTTTGTGCATATTATTAAAAAAATCTTTTTTGGTAATGTTCTAGACTTCAAAGATTTACAAAAAAAGTCTGCTAATCGTAGATTTTTAATGAAATATCCATAACAATTTTAGATGAGCATAGAAACATTGTTTTCGGATAGCTTAGTTGGAAGAAAAAACAGTTCTGGAGCGTCAAGACGATTTTGGGGTGGCCCAGAACTTCAAATTTCAGAGACTGTTGTAAAATCTTGAGAAATCAAAGCCGACAATTATTTCCTGTAAATTAAAGGCCTAACGTGGTTTATCAAATTTTAATTGTTATTCTTCAAAAGAATGCTCTATTAAATATAGAGCATAAGTTATAAAATTTTGTGATGTAATTGAAACTCCATAATTAGAAAAGTTTTTTATTTCCAAACGTAATAAAAAATATGTATATATATATAATATAATAAATTGCACGGAGAAACTTCAAAATGTCCAATTTTAATAACGAAAGTAGTAGAACACTCAAATTGGTATCCAGTAATACCGATTCCCTTTACTTTGGATCACCCCTCGTATGAGGTTACCAAGCAACCGACATTCTTTGCATGCGGTGAACGACTCAGTATAATACCCGCACCCATTTTGTTCAAAAAAATGCGAGGAAATGAAATAAAATAAAATAAATACATTTCGGATATATTTAACTTTTTAACAAATAGATAATAACCAATCAAGTGAGAGTCGTACGCGCTCATTGGGTTCCGTGTTAGAACATTATAAAGATAACCGTAAGGCGAGGTAAGCGTAGAATTCCCGTTTGTTTTTTTCAGTTTTCTTAATAATACTACTTACTTATGAAGTAAAACTTATATTATTGAGAACTTGATCTATCGCGCATTGATTAGTATTAGGTATTTAAACAAACTTCGCTCTATAAAAAATGATCCCAAACATAGGTCTAATCTCTGCATGAAAACTCATTTTGCCAAGAAACTACATAACTTTACCAAGAAAAAAAGATATCAGAAGAAACGTCAAAGTTTGTGTCAACGAAATAAAACTATGAAAACGGATAAACTCGCGTATATTAACTAATTTTAACTTCATTCCCACGTTTCGAACACTTTACAGGGTTCGTGGTCTGCGGATGACTGACAATGGAGGAAATTTGATAGATCTACCTCCATCAAAATAAGAAAGATAAGTACAAAACTACCCACCAAAGAAAAATTACTAAACCACAGACAATAAATTTTACGGGTGGATGTACATACAAAATTTGCAAATTAAGCTAGTTATTCATTACAAATATTTTCAGAATGAAGACAAGAGACAAAATAAATAATCTACGCCGGTTCTATCCCTACGCCACTGCCTGAGAAGTATTTCCTTCCTATGTATGATTGTATTGTTAGGCAGGTATTCCAAAATTGGGACCGGCAAGAAACTCAGCGGGACAACTCTTTTCGAAAAACATTTGTTGTACATCTTAAGATCATCATGCATTAAACCGAAACATACAATTTTGATTAATAAGGAAATTTAAAATAATTTTGAAAAATTTTTGCCAGTACTAAAAAGGGGGGGGGGGGTAATGGTCACCACCGCCAAATACATCAGCCTCACGGTTTATGTCTAGACTGTTCCTTTATCAGATGAACAACTGGTTCCCAAGCTGGTGGTAGAGAAAAGCTTCTTTCCATTCTATTAAAGTTTGGATATTTCATTATCTCAATAGCCTCACGCAACATTCTAGGAATGTTTCTCTTCTCCTTAACGAGAACTAAAGGCTTGTCAAACTTAATAGAATGATTCGGTCCATCACTGACATGCTCCCAAACCGCAGACTGTTGTCGACGGTGCTTGACATCGGCTATGTGCTCCTTCACCCTAGTAGTGATATTCCTCTTTGTCTGCCCAACATATGAAAGCCCACATTCACAGTCCAGCTTATACACTCCTGCATTCAGTAAGGGGGTGCTATACTTAACAGGCCTCAGAAACTGCGACATCTTCTTCATTGGCTTAAAATAGGTTTTAATAGAAGCACGTTTCAAGATGCGGCTGATCCTGTCTGTAACCCCTCCAACAAAAGGCAGAACGGCTAAAATTAGTTAAAATTAGTTAATATACGCGAGTTTATCCGTTTTCATAGTTTTATTTCATGAGTAATCCTCGCGGTAACCGAAGAAAATATTTGTGTCAACGGTTAACGAGAAGAAATCATTAACATTGTAAGAATTATATATCATCATACAAAATATGTGAAATTATTCTTTCTCCCGGATCGCTCCTGCTGTCATCTTTCAGTCCCAATCGGGACCTGTTGGAGGGAGGACGTACGTCAATTTTGCGCACGGCTGTCGTCAACCAAACTATCTTTAAGATTGGTGTGATAACACATAAAAAAATGTTATCATCACTGGGGCTTTGGAGACTGAATAAACATAAGTGGTGAGTGACTAAATTAATAGAATTATGTTATTCAATATATTAAACCAAAACAATAACAAACATATTACACAGTAAAGATAAAAACAGTAGGATGACTACTGGTGATAAGACCATGACACATTTTGACATGACGAAAATAGTTAAGTTAAAAAGAAATAAGTTAATAATTAAGAATGGTATCTACTCGTAACTATTAAAATTACGATTTTATGTCCATAATAGTTCGTTATCATCCAATAAAAATTTAAAAACACTATTTATTTTGGAATTCGAATTATTTTATGAAATGTTTTGCAAGCAGTCGCACTATATTGATTTAAGCTTTCACGATTATCACTCATATTTTAAATACAAACGGGTCCTAATCGCGTAAACTTACGTTTAATTATATCCTGACGTTACACCCGTGGTCGCAGGCAAACATGAGTATCAATAAAATACTACTAATAATATTGCTACTTATACTGCTATCAATTAAAAAAAAATATGGAAAATAATGCGAATTGTTACAAAACATACCGAGAATAGTACATTTCGATTCAAGTGCGAAAAAAACTATGTTCTAAGGGAGTGGAGATAAATTAAAGCACGACCGAAGGGAGTGCTTTAAATCGACACGAGTTACGAATTTCGTTTCCGCACGTGTATCGTACGACGTTTTTCAGTACATATGGCCCTCCGAAGATTTCGACCTGACGTAAAACGAACCAGTTCTCGCACAAGCGCGTAAAAATGCGCAATCTGTACTGAAAAATAAGCTTTTCATAAAAAAAAATAATGGAAAAATATACGAATGACTAAAGTTGCTATAGGGAATGGCGCCCATTATGTTACATTTGCATGAAGGGTAAATTAATAAAAATTTAAAAAATGCAAATTTTACTTGATAAATGTGATCTATTATCTATACCAATGATATGGTACATATTTATTGTAACGGTGAAAAAGTAACCCTGTATAACACAGATAAACTTGACCATGTACAGTGATCGTACTAATAATGTGGATGACGTTAAAAATATTTTTACTAAAATTGCCACTTATTATTTATCAACCTCTTTAATTAAACGAAAGTGTCATTTGAAATAAGTAAGTTGAGTACATAATGTCGTTCTTTTACTAATGTTTTAAAGTACACAATTGAATGTCGAATTTACAAGAATATTGTTATAATTTACCCTTTTTGGAGATACGTGACAAAAACATGTACGTACTGTGATCAAAACATACTAAACATAGAACCAATATTCAAATGCATTTTGGAGATAACACAATATATCAGAAATATAGAGCCAAAGAAAACGCAAATAGTATTAAAGACTGTATCGTTTATTATAAAAACAAGTTTAACCTGGTCTAACCTAACTATTGAAATATGTATTATTTTGCGTTTCTATGTTCTGAGTGTATAGTGTGTATGTAATGTATGGCTACTTTCCAAATTGTTTCTTTTAGGGGCTTTATCATGCTTTAAATATTGCCTATCAAACGTATTTCGGACAAACCTATACAGCGGAATGTAAGACTATTTCAGCGACTCCATGGTATTATTTTAAGAAGCAATAGGTCAAGATGCTACCCGAGTATATTATCTAAACGGAGCCTTCATGATTCCCCAATCACGCATACACAAATAAAAGTGGTGGATTTTATGTTTTACATATAATCGGATTTTTACACAAGGTTTTAGATGCCCTTCACTTTCTTATGCGTGCGAGAACAGCGAACCAGCTATAAGAATCAGCCATACATAAAAGCCGTAATGAAACACCATGGATTTGATCCATAGTTAGAACAGGTGGATATAAATGCTCCATGACAGTTATATTAGATGTCAAAGTCAAATACACGTAAGCTACATACCATATTCTCTTTAAAGTATCCTTTCACAAATTCAGGTCATTTTTTGGGCAATATAAGTGCTATGGCAATATCTAAATGTTTGAGATTACGAAGCACATGAAAGCGTGTCTTTCAAAGTACGATTTTTTTGTGTGCGATTTCGTCTTTTTCACAAAACGTAAATTTTCTTGTAATAGATACTTGTCCGAAATATTTTTTATTACTCAGGAGGATTGGGTTAGTTGTGTCTAATCCAGATGCTTTACGTCGAGTTTCTAGGATGAAATGTGTACCTTATTAAAGCAGTAATTAGACACATGTATGTTTTTATATAAACATGTAATATAAAAAATTATGGCCAAATAAAGTCGTATTTATAATAAATTATACACCCTTTAATATAGGCCTCACAAATTTTATGATAGCAGCAAGTATACCCTGGGTGCAACTACAAAATACAATCAACAATACATCTTTCATCCTGTATAAATGTAATGGATTTTCTCGCGATTATTATATTACTTTGTGAAATATGCCGCACGGAAGCTTAAATAAAAGCATTACCTATCCTATATTCAAAATTAGGTACATTATTTTTGCGTCATCTGCATGATTAGTTCGACCCCTGATCATCATGTATAATTAATACTTTTTTCGTGGACAGTTGTTCAACTGGGAGAAATCTAAAATTATAATTATAACAGATAGAGAATTAGATCTTAGGAAACATGGCGTCGAGTAAGTAAAAATAAAAATTCACCAAGAGTGTGCGGCCATGCTCAATGTAGGATACCGTAGTAATTCAAAAACGGCTGGGCCGATTTTGTTCAAATTTAGATAGCATTTTTTTACTATGCTTTATTAAACCACTTTTTCGGGATCAATATGTATACAGTGTGCTACTATGACCCGGGGTTTTACGAAAATAGGTGCGGGTACGCGCGGATACGCATTACTAGCAAGCGTTTTCAAATGTTAATTTGAAAATAATTAAATTGACCGTACAATTAATTTTATTTCCTCCGAACGTTCAATGTAACGCGTGGACGGTTTAGTTGTCAAACGTTGTGAGTGGCTCATTTTGAAATACATTGCTTCTCAAACTTCTCTTAGTAAATTAATTACTTTTAAAATTAGCATTTTGAATCGAATAATGTTCACGTTTTGGCTAAATATCTGCATCGCATTCCTCGATTTCAATAAAAGCCAGTATCATGTTAACACATTGGTACAAGGTAAAAATGTTATTTAGGCTTTTAGGCAAAGATTTCATTTACACGCTATTTTTATAGATGCCAAAGTGTACAAGCATCATGATTTGATTGCTTAATTAAAATTTCATTACCTACGATTATGACTCATATTTTAACGACAATCGAGTCTTAATCCTAAACTACATTTAATATTATCTTGACGTTTCGGGCATGACGTTACACCCGTGGTCGCACGCAGACTAGTCAGGATAATATTAATGGTAGGTAAGTTTACGCGATTAAAACCTGTTTGTCATTAAAATATGAAATCAAAGTTCGCCCGTAGAACACTTCGCAGAGTCGTTTTCCTATTTAAATAGATTTACTAGTATTCGTATAGATTAGAGTTCGAGTCTAGTCGTGTAATGAAAGATTCTAACGATTAGAGTACACAGAGGCACACATAATGTTGAATGGGATCCGGTTTAGGTACGACACTGGATCCCATCCAATATTATCTTATTTACCTATAGGTACCTAATGTGGATGTTTGATTGACATTTCATTATCTTGACTGGTGTTTTATTTAATCGAAGAGCGGTATTTTTAGATTATTATTATTATGATGTATGATTATTATATCAACGCAATGTATAATGATAAAGATTAAACTTCTTTATGTTGCTGATAAATCTCCATTAGTTCAGTCGGTGACATCGATATTTTAGTATCTTGATAAATAAATGTACTTGATAACTTATTTACCTATTGCTATTTTTACCGCTGACGAATGACGATCAAAATATTTTATTGACACAATAATATTATGATTAAACAATATGGGATCCCTTTCTTTCCCATATATTTGTTAATCCGAATTTCGTTTGTCAGAAATTGATATCCATATAATTTACTGATATAAGCATCAATGGTCATAATTTTTGTTAAGTATAACGATTAATAGATCTAACATTACTAACCTATAACATTACATACTCTAATTACAAAAGGTATAAAATTGCTGACTATAACATTCAAAGGTATATCTATCATTTTTTAGAAATATTTTAAGTCATACATTTGAAACTACTAATGGTTCTCACTCCAATCCAAAAAAATTTAATATTAAATACGAATTTTATAACTTTCCCTAATTTAAATTAAGAAGTTTATGGACTATGATGCAACTTAGGAAACTCCCTTACCTACTCGATTCTAAAGCAGGTCAGTGTAGGTACGACGACGAGCGAAGCGAGGAGGAGTGTTAGGTTGAACTGTGACCTTACAGCGCGCGAGCCGAGCGAGCGAAGCGAGCGTGCCGCGGCAGCGGCCGGCGAAGCGCCAGGACCGACTTTTAAAATAATACTCTTGCTAACTAAGTTTATTACCAAGTTTACTTACTTATTAGGTTGTGTATCATTACATTGACATAATCACGCGACAACAAATAATTACAACTTGCAAATATAGACGTTGTATCAGTTATAATAAGGAAGTTTATTGCTTTTAACATAATGGAAATGATGCTGTATGGATTTTAAAAGTTATGGGCATCGACTTTTATGACTAACAATAATTATGACCTACATAAAACTGACCACCGATTTATAATATAAATTTTTATGACTTATGACAATATGACTAAAAGAAATTCGGACCTACAACGTTATTCGCTTCAAAAATCGAACTTCAAACTTTATGGGAACCAATAGAGACCCAAACAATATATATATATAACCAGAGATCGGACAAATGTGCGTCATTGTTGGCAATTATATGGACATGACAGCAAAGTTCTTTAATAATTAATCATTTGATCATTTTCAGAACATTACTTATTTTACGCCGGTAAATATGTAAATAAAAATCTTTGTAAATAGTCACCTTAAAATTTGGAAATCAATTTCCAAGAAATTATTTGTTTAATTATTAATTTAATTAACTTTGTAGTTATGTCCATATTATTGCGAACAATGACGCACATTTGTAGTAGTAGTAGTAGTAGTAAAACACGCAAATATGTACCTATATTGTCCTCCTCAGAATATACAGTAGGTATAGGATGCCCTGAAAATTTCGGGAATTTAATACTTAGGAACGTATATTTGACATGTGTTATACCTCTTTCTTACAAGCATAGTCTCATTATTCGAAAACACTGGCCACTTAGAAAAAAAAAACAATGTCCGATTTTCAATTGTTTTTTAAAGTCGTTGAGTCGCTGGTGAAAATGGAGCTGTCCCGCGAAAGTTTTAGAGCAACGATTTATTATGACTTTAAAAGTGGATTAGCACAACAACAATGTGGAGACCGATTAACTATTGCTTTTAGTAGTGAAGCACCTTCAAAGACGACCATATACAGGTGGTATTCGGAATTCCAACGTGGCCGTGTGTCTCTTGCGGATGACGTACGTGAGGGTCGACCGAAAACGGCCGTTACCGATCAAAACATCGATGTTGTTCGCCAACTGATAAAGGAAGATAGGCATGTTACATATCGAGAGATTCAGGAGACTTTAGGCATTGGAATGAGTCAGGTACAAGTTATTTTACAACAAGAGTTGGGCGTGCGGAAGTTATTTTCCCGGTGGATTCCTCACTTGTTATCTGACGACCGGAAAACGGTACGTGTCAATTGGTGCCGCAAAACTTTAAAAAGATTTAATGGAGGAAGCTCAAATGCCGTTTTTAGTATTGTGTCAGGTGACGAATCATGGATTTACGCATATGAGCCTGAATCGAAAAACCAATCTCGAGTTTGGGTTTACGAAGACGAACCGAAGCCGACAAAAGTTGTTCGTTCTCGCAGCACGATCAAAAAAATGGTAGCCACGTTTGTCTCCAAATCGGGTCACGTGGCGACTATCGCTCTTGAAGATCGAAGAACTGTCAATGCCGATTGGTATATAGGCGTTTGTTTACCGATTGTTTTTGCTGAACTGCGAAAAACTAACCCAAACCGCCGTATTATACTACACCATGATAATGCCAGCCCTCACACCGCTCAGAAAACAGACGACTATCTGAAGGGCGAAAACGTCGAATTACTGGACCATCCTCCGTACAGCCCCGACCTAAGTCCCAACGATTTTTTTACTTTCCCGAAAATAAAGAATCGGTTGCGTGGTCAGCGTTTTCAGACCGCGGAAGAAGCAGTCGACGCTTATAAAATGGCCATTTTGTCAACCCCCACTTCAGACTTCAATAACTGTTTTAAAAACTGGTTTCAGAGAATGAAAAAGTGTATTAAACACAAAGGAGAATACTTAGAAAAACAATAAAAGTACTTTTATTTCATTAAAATGCGTATTTTTTCCGATTCCCGAAACTTTCAGGGCAACCTACGTATTACCATGACCCGGACTTTTATGAAAATGCACAATAATACGCATTTCTAGCAATCGTTTTCGAACAAAGTAGTAACAGTTGACAAATGATTAAATTAATACTACAGCGTGTTTTTCTTCATATGCTATAACTTTAAGGGAAGCTTATTTAGGTCAAATATAATTAATTTCTCTAAGAAACTAGTGTTTTAACTCTTACCGTTATTGAGTTATTAAAAAAATAAGTTTAATCACTGAAGATGTGTATTGCAACCTTTATTACATTCTAATGTTACTTATTTTGACATGTGCCGTCAGTCACCTGAGATTAACTTTTATTTTATTCTTAAGGTTCTCTCACACTTACCATTTCATTTATTATGTATGAAAACAAAAAAAAATATTTTTTATCGAATTTTCCAAAAGCCGATATACCAGACAACTTCTATTAATGGCCCAAGTAACCTGTCTAATTTATTGCAAATCGAAACGAACACCCTGTATACAATTAATTTTATTTCCTTCGAGCGATCAATGTAATGCGTGCATTGTTTAGTTATCATACACTGCGACTTGCTGTTGTCTGTCATTGACAAATCAACCATTCATTTTCAAGTACATTGCTACTCACTCAACTTTTCTTACAAAGTTAAATAATTTTAAGTTCTTAATTAACCCTTCGTATGCCTTGTCCCGTATCCGTCCCAAGCAATTGGACTATAAATTATAAACTTCAAGGTCATCAATTTAATACCATTTTTTGACAGCGGCATACGAAAGGTTAAACATACTCAGGGTTTGGTTAAGAATCTGCATACCATCGGTTTCAAAAGAAGCCTGGATGATGGTAACACACTGTATATTACAATTTACATGTGAAGCCTGTCTGGTATATTTAGATATTTTATCTCTGTTTACTCTTTTTACCGTTGACTGTTTGTAGTTAAGACTGCTTATTGAGGGAATGAAAATCTCGGTTTTATGGTTTCTGTCTCAGGTACCTTCAGTGCAATATACATATATAGAAGTTTATTGTGCCAGCAATATGATTTCGATTTTTTTTCCGTAAAACACGACGGCAAAATATTACGCGCTGTATCAGTAACTGGTTAAGTCCATACATTATTGACACTACTAACCATTTAACCTGATGTTAGAGGCCTAACCCTGAACCCCTAACCCATAGACTTGTTTTTCTAGGTGGTGTTCAACGCAAGGGGGCTTATGATGCCAGTCTTCACCTCCCTCAACAGCGATCGCACGGTCAACTTCGCAGCTATCCCTGCGTATGCGCAATATGTCTTGAAGTCTGGATATAAGTCCATCTTAGGTATGATTACCTGGGTGCTTAGCCAAGTTGCCAATCGCTAGCGCTTGCTAGCGCATCGTAGTTTTCCCTCTTTGTCGCACTAATATGAAGGAGTGACAGAGAGGGAAAACTACGATGCGCTAGCAAGCGCTAGCGATTGGCAACTTGGCTAAACATCCTGGGTCTCTTACATTTCTAGTGGAATGCATCTTCTGCAGAAAATAGGCATAGGCACATCACATCATCATCAGCCTACGATAGTCCACTGCTGGACGTAGGCCTCTCCTATTAACTATGCGTATAGACGCATTAGGAGGTAAATGCCCATAATCGCCACGCTGAGCAAGCGGATTGGCGATCGCAGTAATGTGTCCACTATGATGACGCTGCTGCCCATCATCAATCGTTATCAAAAAAAAATTATGTTCAGTGACACTTCAATCCCTTAGTCGACTCTTACGACACCCGCAGGAGGAGTTGGGGTGGTGACAAATGTATGTATTCCTACTGCCGTCACCACACGGCTCAGGGATAAGCATTAACTGGTAAATAACAGGATGCAGGTAGCTCTGCAACTCTGCATATTGCATCGATTTTACATTTATATGAGTATACTGTACTGCCCAATCGTGCAGTATCCATATAACATGATTGCACCTACATTTTCTTTCTCAGTCGGCGGCACAACTGGCGAACACATGACCCTGACTGTATCTGACAGGAAGAAGTTGATAGATGCCTGGGTGGCCGCCATGAAGCCCGCTGGTGTGCATGTGCAAGTGCAGGTGGGCGGGGCACCAATCCCCGACGTCCAGGAGTTGGTAAGCTTTATTTAAACACTTAACATGGCATAAGGGCCGCCTGAACGAACAAACCGTTATACAAATACCACTTCAGCTATGCTATTCTCATATTCACACATTCGACGCTGCGTTCGTCAACGAGCTCGACGACGAGACAGCCTTCACTTCGACGTCGAGCGCAGCGCTGCGAAAAACGGTATTCACTAACGTTGTACAGCTCGTCGTCGAACTGTAGGCGGTAACTCTCGACGCATTGTAGTTCCAACTCATGCCGCATTCGTCGCCGAGCGCTAGTGTCGTTTAAAGTGCATTAGTGAATACCATTTTTAGGCTCGACGCTGCCGCAGCGCTGCCACAGCGCTGATAGCAAGGCGGTTCCCTTAGTGAATAACACTGCAGTGCATCCACATCTCAGTCACGTTATGCTGGACGATGGTCTTCACATGCGCTCGCGCGTACTACATGTACCTACACACATGTAAAATATTAATATAGATGCTTTGTTCAAGTAGATCAACTTTGTAATTATGCATTAAGTAGTTAAGACTGTCTTGTATTTCTCTAAGTTAAGTGAATATAATATTCTTTAAGGAGAAATAAAAACTTAAATCATAAACACATAAACAATGAATTTAAAAAATACAGCTGTCAGTGCCGGTGACAACATTTTCACAATTTTTACGCGCTTACAAATCCTAATCGGAAGTATCTAGGTACGTATTGGGTAATAACGAGAGGGCGTTTGCTACCCATTAAAATTTTAATACTCGTGCAGGTATTGTGTGAACTAAAATAAGTTGCAAGAGACCAGATTTGGTAAGAACTAGCCTAATAGTAGGAAGGTATTTACATGAAGTTTACAATTTCATTTGTCTTCCTTAAATCGTCATTCTGTAGCATTTATGGGTAAGTATTAAGACAAACTCGATTGTAATAAATAAACACAACCTTTAAATACAGGTGATGACCAATTAGTAGGTACCTAGAGTATATAACAGTCGCTTGCATTCATTTCTGATCATTTCACAATGTCCAGTCTTTCCATTTATACCTATTTACACAGTCTCACTGCTAACGCTGCTAATAGCCATCGCAGAATTAGGGTGTGACAAATCTCACTTCAAATGTATTGCTTGACGATAGTCGAGCGCATATCATAACATGATTTGTAATAAGTACCTATCTTTTTATCTTACTGTAAGTACAGTAGATAATAGATAATCACCAATACTGTCTAGTGAGCTTATCTTTTTCAAAGTCAAGATTGTACACAAACGCTAATAATCTCTGATAAGTGTATCTGATTTAAGATTATGCTGGATATTATGTAACAATTTCAGATGGATTAGTATGTCGTGAGTTTTAGCTAGTAGGTGCGTTTACACGAACTTCACGGTACTAATATTGCTCACCAAATAGCTATCAAAGCCATGCCACTATTTTTATTACAACTGTACCTACCTAACAAATTACCGTTAAAAGATTCATCCTTGGGTCAATATCCGCTCCACTGGCCAATTTATTAAAAACGTAGTCACCTACATATGTACCTACATACCTATGTATAGAATATTACAGATTACCCATCGCTGTACAACGTTATGTCTTGTCTTGTCATGTCTTATGCACCCAGTCTTGCAATCGTCGCCGATTGATTGTATGCTTTGTGTTCCGATTGACTCTCAGCATACCGTAGCCTACGACAGTCGTTTATGTATGCGAACCGTGTAAATACGAGGAGAAGTGCACACATTGACTTTGTGCAATTCAGTATAAAAAACATTTTTATTTTCCAAAAATTACAAAAGTCATAATAGTTTGATATAACATCAAAAATGCGTGGTGAAAATCTTTCGGGTTACAAGAGCCCACGATGTATAATATGGAGCCTAAGGCACTGGTCTCACCGCGAGCTACTAAGCTATAAACTATGGGCTATAAACACGAACAAAAGATACGCACTCCCGTGTAAATAAAAGAGACACGGCGAAACTCGCCCAGCTATCAGCTATCACCGCCGGGCGAGTATCGCCGTGTCTCTTTTATTTACACGCGAGTGCGTATCTTTTGTTCGTGTTCATAGCCGATAGTTCATAGCTTAGTAGCTCGCGGTGAGACCAGTGCCTAACTAGGTGGAGGTAATTAGAATTTTTTGAAAGATGAATACATGAAATAGGCTACTTGACTCATATCAAATTTAGTGCAAGAAAAATTTATTTTCTGTAGTATTTATTGAAAACATCAATATTTTTCGATTACGGTGTATTAAAAGTGTTTGATGGGTACATATTTTTTATTGAAAAATTTGTTTTATTTTTTTTAATTTCGTACTCTTAAAACGGTGTAGGCCATGATGTGACGTCATAGGATCTTAAACTAACTTCATGTCAAATCTTATACGAGTGAAATTTGCCATGGACATGTAGGCATGTAGCTTTGCTGTGACATTGACATAACACCAAGTGACATGTCAAATTTTTGTTTTCGGTTTGAGTGACGTCACACCACAGATAATCTAAGCATTAACATGACTAGTATCGTTTTCGCGCGGTAACGAAAGTTTTTTTAAGTTATAATTTTGAGGTTTTCTAGGTCGTGAAAAAATATATTTTTTTTTTTCCGTTAATCTGATTTTGATTAATAATATACGACAAACTTTAAAAATGGGTCAAGTAGCCTATTAATCGATAGAACCATTTGAACGCCAAAGTGTCTAGTAAAAATTATGCGTCTCTGACGCCACACAATTTTATTGAACTCGGGTCTAAGTATGTAATATCGAATCTGTTGCCTGTATAGCTGACGCCGCTGGCCATACAAGGTGCTATCAAATTAATTGCGAATATTTTAAGTGGTGCTCATATTACGTATATCTATAAAAGTAGATCATATTGAACAACTTTTACTATGAAGGAAAAGCAGAAATAGCAAAAAGATTTTTTTTTAACGTTCCATACGTTTTTTTTTTTTCAACAACACAAACCTTCCGATGTACAGCCGATATCGTTGACATGAACGAATTTAATTGCAGGCTAGATATTGCCAGTCCATAGGCGTGGATTCTCTCCTCACGATGCCGGAGCTATACTTCAGGCCTAAGAACGCTGACGAGCTGGTCTCCTACGTAGCGTTGGTTGCGCAGGCGGCGCCGAAACTGCCTGTACTCTATTACAACAACCCCCCTAGAAGCAAGGTCGAAGGTACTACATTTATGTGCAACACACTTATACAGGGTGGCTTTAAATATTGGACAAATCCGAAACGTATAATATCCGTTACGGTTTTAGATTTTTTACTTTGGAACAACCTGTATGTTTTTTAAATATTTTGTTTTAAATAGTAAATAATATGTACGTGGGAGCATATCTAAGTAGTAAACTTACGTGGGCTTTAGGGTGTATCCAATGGTTACCCAGTATTTAACGTAAAACCTTATATGTATGTATATTTATACGATGTACCAACCGTCGATCGGCGCCTATGTCGCGTAGCAACAAATTAGAATTAATTATTTTTTTTTCTGTACATCTTAAGTTTTTTTTTAATTCGCCATCTTATTCTACTGACACTGTTATTTAAATGAGTCTATTTTTCAGTAAATTCACCGGAATTCGTTGTTAAAGCAACAGAACGCATTCCAAACTTCAAGGGTCTTAAGTTCTCCCCACATGACTTGAGTCAGGCTGCTGAGGTGCTGAGGGTCCTCAAGGATGACCAGCAGATGTATATATCAGCTGAAACTGTAAGTCATTTTTTATTCTAGACCCTAATTTTGCTGACCAACCAGCTATCTCCCACCAAGCCC
This sequence comes from Thaumatotibia leucotreta, assembly GCA_025490895.1. Taxonomy (NCBI): domain Eukaryota; kingdom Metazoa; phylum Arthropoda; class Insecta; order Lepidoptera; family Tortricidae; genus Thaumatotibia; species Thaumatotibia leucotreta. The sequence goes on from JALPQI010021101.1 coordinate 14,732, forward strand.
GCTCGTTATATTAGCTGGTTAGATATATCTATTAAGAGGGACCCGGTTCCGAATTTGTTTGGCATGAACCGGGAATTCCCGGTTCCGGTACTGTATTTGTATAGAAAGCCAGAACCGGGAGCCTACCCTTATATCTATCCAACCAGCTTATACAGAGAGCAATTATTTATTTGATTATTTTCTTCGTGGTAAGGAATCAAAGACCATCAGCATAATAACTAGGAAAAAAACCGCCAGACTACTTTCTATTCTAAATAGTACATTTCTGCAATAAAGAAATAAGATAAATAAACAGATAATATACAAACACTTTCATCACAATTACGGACAAGTATTTTTTTATTTATCCACAAGTTAATATTTATTTTGAAAGAATCGTTTCTTAACTTTGCATTTCAACGACAATTAGACTGAGCTATGATAAATCGAGATCTCTTTCTTATTGGTCGTTTTGTTTCCAGTTGTTGGCCCCCGCAGCGCTGCTCGGCGTCAAGTGTTTCATGTGCACATCCTTCAACCTGTTCCCCAAACTGGCCCAGGACATTGTAGATGCCGTAGAGGCCAGTGACGTCCCCAAGGCTCGTGCACTACAGGAGACACTTAGCCTTGCTTTAGAAGCCCATCTAGCTGAAGGTACGTGCTTATATGATGAAGTTCGGACATCAATACTGGCGTAATTTCTTTCAATTGTATGGGTAAGGCTCAACTGGTTCTCCAAGCTGGTACAGGACATTGTAGATGCCGTAGAAGCCAGTGACGTCCCCAAGGCTCGTGCACTACAGGAGACTCTTAGCCTTGCTCTAGAAGCCCATCTAGATGAAGGTGCGTGTTTAATGTAGTTCGGGCTTAAATACTGGCGTAATTTCGTTCAATTGCATGGGTAAGGCTCAACTGGTTTCCCAAGCTGATTCAGGACATTGTAGATGCCGTAGAGACCAGTGACGTCCCCAAGGCTAGTGCTCTACAGGAGACTCTTAGCCTTGCTGTAGAAGCTCACCTAGCTGAAGATGCGTCCTTAATGTACATAGTTCACACATAAATACTGTCGTAATTTGTCTTACTTGTATAAGTACAGATAAGTAAAATTCAAAATATAGTCAATAGTGATTAATTCACCCTTTTCTCAAAATTAAAAACCTAATACTAATAGATTAACTATGAAATCATAATATTATGTACTAAATAATTAGTGGTAATTCCATTTCTCCAAATAAAACATGAATTAAGTAATCCTTTAACAACATTTGGAATCATGACCATGTATTATTACGAATAATGACGTTAATAACGTCCGATCTCTGGATTGATACGCTAATTATTAAATTTCATTGTTCGCTATTTGCATGTACCTACATTTATTATAGTTTCTCGTTTTATTTTTCTTCGATATTATCGTCACCCACAATACCATCTCAAATTGACTCCGGATAAGTGATATCTAAATCCAAGCATAATACACCTCTCTTTTTATAGGTGAATGGGTACCATCGCTAAAAGCTGGCATGGAGATCGTAACTGGCATCCAAGTTGGCCCACCCTCGCTGGTCAATAAGCCGCTAACTGCCGAGGCAAAAAAGAGGATCGAGGCCAAGCTCAGGACGCTTAAACTAGTCAAATAGAATTAAGGACAAAAACCGGAAACCGTAAAGCCCGACAAAACGCCTGGAGCGTTAAGTTGGAGCCGATGAGAGCTTTTCAAATTGCGCAAAGTTTTTCTAGCTGAATACCATCGAAATTATGTAAATATCTTATAATTGTGATCATTTTATTTACGAACTGTGATATTTATTATACAGAGGGTAACAAAAATAGTAGTGGCATATTTCAGGGCTTGTTATCGTATTCTGATTAGGAAAAATATAAGAAAAAAAAATTTACGACACCACTAACTTGTTTTTGGGGTGGGTCTCCCGATTTTCTTGTGTGGGGACACAACATAGTAATACACTGTAAAACAGTTATCATAAAACTATGTATAGTAGTTTTTCATGTTTCTGAATATTTCCTGAAAATCTTGATATATTGTTTTATTTATTTTATTTTATTTTAAAATAAACTGTCTCACTACTACTGTTTTGTTACGCCCTGTATATATAGAAAGCTGAAATAAACTATGACATTTTTTAAAACAAAATGTTAGTTACATTGAGTACTATGAAGAAAACGTTGTCTACCTCTAGTTGTTGTTGCTGTAACTCTTTTACCTCTCTTGTGTGTCTAAAATATTGTAATAAATAAGCATTGAAATACTATTATGTTGCTTTACTCATTAGCATAATAACCCGTCAACTTCTGTAGTTATGCGATCATGCTAATAGCTAGCCATTAGATTTTGAAACTCGTGGTACGGTTCAAGCTATCGCCGGCACTTAATTAGATTTAGGGCTTCTTTTCATGCCGACTAATGGAAATGCAGCCTACAACTACGCACTACACAAGAATTTAAGAGATTATTATATTTATTTTTTAAGTTCTCCACTAATTATTTTTCTTATGACGTTATGGTGACAGTCGGATTTTTCGAATCTTCTCATAATAAATAATATTTATTTCGTACTTACCATTTTGATTCATCATACTCGTTTTGATATTTAAAATATATTCACCTAGTTATGAATATTATTTTATTCAGCTTTTTAGTATTTTTGCAACAAAAATACAGTATCAGTGAAAATTACAACTATCTAACTATCACAGTTCAGGAGATACGGCCTGGTGACAGACAGACAGACAAACAGCCCCCGCAAGCATAAACGCAGTAACTAGTTTTAAAATGTTAATTAATACAGAACATAATTTGCAGTTGCATAAAGTAAACAATTGATTGACACTTCAAAACTAGTTACTGTGTTTATGCTTACGGGGGCAGCAGAGGAGCCTTAATACTTGATAGGATCCCGTTTTACCCTTTAAGTAAAAATGTTAAATTTCCTATTTTCTATCACAGAAATTCATTGAATAGAGGAAAAATTTAAATAATGAATAGGTACATACATTACGTTTTTCCTATAGAAAGCATAATTCAGTGAAGTCTACAGTGATGTAATGGTAGTAATCTATTGTAAAGTACCTACTCCTCTGTTAGCCTAAAGTGTGATGCGATACGCTCGGTAAACTATCAGAACATTCAGAACAGGTCAGCCCACATCCGTGTACTCTGACCTCGCTTATATAGGTAGTCATATTAAATTTATCTGAAGCTTACATCCAAGCGGATTAAATCAAATACGAAATTTAGCGATTCAGCGAGGTAACGCCGCCAGTGTCATGGGCACCATGCGGCAGGCGGATCTTTTAGAAGGTATTTTCTTTTTATATGTAGATTGTTTAAGTATATTGTAATTTTAGTATAAGTTTTATCTTTATTTTTTTATTTTAGTTTCATTTATAATTAATTTAAACCTATAATGATATCCCTTTTAGTTTATTAAAATCGTTAAATTTTACAGCACTTCATACTTACCTACTTTTAAAATTACTTCACATTTAGAAATAATGATTCGCTTTCAAACGACGTATAAGTAAAAATCCAAATACAAATATCCAAATACGTGTAAGTATATAAGCAGTATAAGCACCTACGGATTTTGTATACTAAGAATTGTTTAAATAAGCAAGTGAATTATTTAAAAGTCTAAGTCAAGTTAACGAATTAAAGTAATATTACTAGTTGTATAAATCTAGCTTTAGACTTTCACCACAAATCTTGGTCTCAAGAGCGTTATTATGCTAATGCCGCCTGTAGACGCCTTATAAGGGAGATAATATTTAATAAATACTTAATACATATAAGTAGATAATAATAAAAATACCTCAGGAGGGTTTCAAATGTTGGTGTCAAGTAAAACTTGCATATTTTTCTCATTGTAAAGAGTTTTCCATCTCTTTTGTACAGTCGACG